>CM023945.1:2528673-2715535 GCA_013407115.1 Glycine latifolia | reverse complement strand
AATCCCATACCGGGTTCCACAAGTACGATTCACATGCATAGTGACCAATCATGTTCAATTCTAATCAAACAATCCCATACCGGGTTCCACAAGTACGATTCACATGCATAGTGACCAATCATGTTCAATTCTAATCAAAGAATCCCATACCGGGTTCCACAAGTACGATTCACATGCATAGTGACCAATCATGTTCAATTCTAATCAAACAAACCCATACCGGGTTCCACAAGTACGATTCACATGCATAGTGACCAATCGTGTTCAATTCTAATCAAACAATCCCATATCGGGTTCAACAAGTATGATTCACATGCATAGTCAACAATCATGTCCAATTCTAACCAAAGAATCTCATACCGAGTTCCACAAGTTTGATTTGGATATATTATGTCTTACAATTTCGGCTTAGAACCTAATTTACCCTAGAAAACTGGCTTCTTACGTAAGCATTCTCCAAGCCTTATACCGACTATATTGTGATGCCTCTAGTTGGTGTGGGATCTCAACACACTCATACACACTAATATCATTTTACAATTTTGGCTTTGGGATACACACTAATACAAAACCGACTTGAAAGGTAAAAACTATACTATCCAAACCATATAAGGACTACATTGGTCATATATATTGTGGATGTGAAATCTCAACAACATGGGTAGTATGACAGTAAGTCTTAATGCACAAAGTTAGTATGCTAAGTTCAGTTCCAACCCCATTATGGATTTGAAGACCTTCACATGTAAACAACCACACAGACACACAATCAATAGCATATCATCATCAATATATGGATAATAATTGAATTTTTTTTCCTAATTATTTGAAAACCATTTTTAACAAAATTACAGGTCATACGGATTGGCGAATCCGTATGAGCTTTACGGATCAGGTAATCCGTAAAGGTCATACGGATTGGCGAATTCGGATGATCTTTACGGATTACCGAATCCGTAGTCTCCTGTTCTCCCTCCCTATCACAGACCAAACCAAACCAGCTTACCTCACCAGTGCCGCCACCAACCAGAGGAGATTACGACCACGCCACCAACGACCACGACGGTAAGCCGGAGAACGAACAAACGATGGTACAAAACGCACAGTGAAGGCAACGAAGGAGAAAGGGCACAGTGAAATACTTTCAAATAATAATATACTTAATATAATATACAAGGGCAAATGTGAAAATGCACTATTCTATAATGGTGTAGTAGAACTTTTAATGGTGTATGAAGCACCACTCTTGCTATCAATGTTCCCAAAAGTCCGTTTCAACTTTTGTATTTCGCCAACATAGTCCACTCAACCAAAAGCAAACAAAAATACTAGCATTATTGAGGCCTATGCAAATATTTAACCTGAACCAAGAAAAGAAATAACGAACTATTTTCTTTTTTTTCTGATAAATACATAAAAGGAAAAAAACAAGTTGTAATGTTAGCAACGGTAACATAAATGGATCGAGTTAAACAATACACTATAATCATGATAATTGGAACTTGAATCAGTTAATATTATTTTAACGAAAAATTGATTATGAAAATGTTCTTTGGAGACATTTTATTTGAAAGTATGTTTAACAAATAATTACAGAGGCACTTCACTACCAATACAATGATGCCATACTATTGTCGGTCAGTCAGCGTTTACAGTACTACTCAATGTGAAAACAAAAACATTCTAACACAGTTATTTCTCACTACCACAACTCTGCATTACATTCAACATTTAGCTAAATTTTCAGAGTATTCATACAGCATATGAAGTACTGATTGTAACGACCCGTCACGTCGTTACTGTATCACTAACTCTTAATCACGCCATTAACATGTTTTGAATGAAAACTCCTTCAATTTAATTATAAAAACAAAGGTAAATTTTTCACAAACATATAATGATCATCATCATAGAATATACACGTAATCAAGATACGCATAAGTCATCTCAAGTATATATATATATATATATATATATATATATATATATATATATATATACAAAACATAGTTTAGTTGTGGGTACAAATAACTATGTCTAAAATGTATTAAGTGTTTTACAAAGGAATTAAGGATTAAACGACAAGGTGTAACTAGCAAAACAATGGGGTGCGTCCATTAAAACAAGGGGTGTAACTAGCAAAACACAACTCCTGTCCGGGATCTAATCCATCGACATCCTGGCTACTCTGTGGCTCCAACCAAAGGATGGTCATCTTCCAAAGCACCTACTGTAGCTCATCTGCTCACACGAACCCGGTTCGCGATCATCACAAGTACCAAACCACAGGGTACGACAAAGCAAGGGTGAGTTCATCATATTAAATAACAAACAATAAATAACATCAGTTAAGGGAAACAATCCGGGCATCAACATATCATCACAATATCCAATCATTCTATTAAGCACTAACATGCACAGCATCCACAAATATTCTGTAATTCGACTTATAATGTCTAGTATGATGCATGCTCCTGACTCAACTCTCGGCATGCAATGTGGTATCATCCCGGAAATAGCCCATCCCTGTGATCTCGATGATGCAGTAGCTTGTCAGGGTCACTCTGTCGTTCACAGGTCGCTCCCCCCGGTAGTGATCAATATCCGGGTGTCAGAAGGAGTACTCAACAGACGTGACCCCCCCAGTAGCCCGTACCCTACAGCCAATCATCATATTTCCGTCATGCAAATGTTGTATGTCCCATGGGCACCATCAATGCATGACCCGGTCAGGAACAACTTGTCTTGGATAGATTAATACATCATGCACCCCCTATGCACATACCATCAAAATCACGGGCTGCCCCAACATGGGCTCATCGATGCACTGATCGCGGTCCTTGCAAGGTTAACCATCTAGTCCCAGCATCTCATGTGTCTATACATAGCCTACCACCACGGTACCATCAATGTATGACCCAGTCAGGAACAACTCGTCTTGGATAGGTTAATACGTCATACACCCCCATGGGTATCTATGTATATCCACCCGCATTCAATAACCATGGGCACCATCAATGTATGACCCAATCAGGAACAACTCGTCCTGGATAGGATACTCGTCATACACCCCCCATGTATCTATGCATACATCATTATCTCAAGCCATCACATAGGCCGATCTCAACTATTATCAACATAAATCACATACGTCCTTTATACGTCATTCACAAACACCACAAATAAGTGAACCGGTGTGAAGTATTAGGTGTCCAGGTTGGCACCTAGCTATAACAACTTTGAGGTAAGAATCTGAACAAGGTTGGACGAGGGCGAACAAGGTCGGTAAAGGTTAGCCAAAGGCGGTCAAGGGGGTCTGTGGGTCTTTATAAAGTACCAAGCACAGACTCAGTACTATGCAATTGATTACATAAGCGTTGTAATCGGTTATAACAGATAGCGCTTGCCAGACTCGGGTTTGTATTAATATCACCAACCTACACAAGTTTGTCCGGGTTCCTAAACCCGAGTAAGGGAAACCCAGTAGCTCACAAAGAAAAGGCTTGAATTTAGCGATTCTAAAGAAAATAGTCCATTCCGGTTGAGGAACCCGGTAGCTCTAAGGAAAAGAGATGAGCTTAACCGAGTAGAAGACCTGGTGGCTCTTTTTTCGAGAAAGCACAAGCTCATCCGAGTTAAGGAACTCGATGGCTCTCTCTCAGAAGTAACTTGAGCTCAACAGCTCTAAAGTACCACCCCAGGTAAGGAACCCGACATACCTAAAGAAAAGGAAGCGAGCCCTAGCAGCTCTAAGGAAACAACCCTGGGTAAGGAACTTGTATACAGACGTCTGCCAACAAGGACTAAGAGTCATATCCTGCATGCACACATGCGTGCTACCTTAAACATCTCAGCTAAGCATACCCATCCCGGTATCCGGCACCTCCACGAACACTATTACAACGTGTCTTGGGAGTTTTCAGCATCAAAATGCCCACTTCACACACATGCACGGGGAGTTCTTATATCATCAACTCCCCCACAAGAACACCCTCGACTCTGCATCCCAGAACACCATCAAACATCAACACGAAACACCAACCAACAGACATAAAGCATATCACGTCCCATTCATTAAAAAGACATAACTTTTCTGGAAAACAACAGACAACAGGGACACACAGTTATCGTCATGGTTGGACTCCATGACCCCCAAACCATGATATCTAAAGTTGTTATCAAACATAATAAACTCCCCTTTCCTAACCAGGAGTTCATTCTACAGCTTCACGACGGTTGTCCTAAACTTCTGCTCCGACCACGAGTTCCTTCTCGACATCGGGATTTTGTGGTGGTTCTCACGGGTTGAAGGTAACACCAAGGGGACGAGAATGAGAGATTTTCTGGGTAATTTTAGAGAGAGAACGAAGAGAAAATGCAAAGACTGAAGAAAGGAAGAACACGCTTCTGTTGTGCCAACCTGCTGCTTATAAACACGGCTGACAAGGCACGTCCACTTAGCATGCACGACCAACAACCACAGAACAGCAGTGTTGACTTACGTCTGATCATCCATCAAGCACGCATCCAAAAACAAAAGCACCCAGAACAGCAAACCAACCCGGACAACCGAGGACCACGGGAAGAGTCTTCACTCTTTGTGGTGTTGAAGCCTCGAACTCCAGATATCTCATCCTAGGTAAATGTTTCATAAACGGGATTCCTTTACTCGTGCTTTTTGATTCCGGTGCAACCCATTCCTTCATATCCCGGTTATGTGTAGAACCACTTAAACTTTCTGTGTCTTCTTTAAATAATGACCTTGTGGTTGAAACCCCGGCTAGTGGGTCTGTGTGGACGTCTGAAGTATGTTTGGACTGCCTTGTGGAAATTTCTGATAGAAAATTCTCGGTTGATCTGGTTTGTTTGCCTCTTAGCCAGATCGACATTATTTTGAGTATGGACCAGTTATCTTCTAACCAGGTTTTGTTAAACTGTTATGATAAAACGGTCGTGTTTAGCAACTCGGATGTGAGAGAAAAAGGGATGTTCATCTCGGCCAACCAGGCTATGTCATCATTGAAAGAAAATGTTCAAGTATACATGATCTTATCGAACCCAGAGGTAGAGACCGAGGTTTCTCTAGCCGACCTCCCTGTTATTAGAGAGTTCCCTAGAGTGTTTCTTAAGGATGTATCCGGGTTACCACTTGAGAGAGAGGTAGAGTTTCCTATAGATTTGGTGCCCAGAGCTGCCCATATTTGTAGCTCCCTATAGGATGTCTCCCATAGAGTTAGCCAAGCTTAAGAGACAGTTGGAGGAACTGTTGGATAAGCAGTTTGTGCAGCCTAGCGTGTCTCCATGGGGAGCACTTGTGTTGTTAGTAAAGAAGAAGGATGGGACTATGAGGTTGTGCTTAGATTACCGCCAGTTGAATAAGGTGATGATCAAGAATAAGTATCCATTGCCTAAGATAGATGATCTTATGGACCAAATGGTAGGAGCTTGCATGTTTAGTAAAATAAATCTTAGGTCGGGTTACCATCAAATCCGAGTAAAGTCCGAGGATATCCCCAAGACCGCTTTTAGAACCCGCTATGGTCACTACGAGTACTTAGTTATGCCCTTCGGTGTGACTAATGCTCCTGGTGTGTTCATGGACTACATGAATAGGATCTTTCACCCATACCTCAATAGCTTTGTGGTAGTCTTCATAGATGATATCCTAGTATATTCTAAGACCAGAGAGGAGCACGAAGAGCACTTGAGGATTATGTTGCAGACCCTTAGGGACTGACAACTGTATGCTAAATTGTCTAAGTGTGAGTTCTGGTTGGAGAAGGTGAGTTTTCTAGGGCACGTGATATCCCAAGGTGGTATAGTCGTAGATTCTTCTAAGGTGGAAGTCATTCTCGAGTGGGAGAGCCTTAAGTCCGTGTTTGAGATTAGAAGTTTTTTGGGCTTAGCAGGGTATTATCGGAGATTCATAGAAGGTTTCTCCAAGCTAGCCTTACCCGTTGACCAAGTTGACTCATAAGGGTTAAGTGTTCGTGTATGATGCCCAGTGTGAGCATAGTTTCCAAACTCTTAAGGAAAAGCTAACAACCGCACCCGTGTTAGTTTTGCCTAACCTAGGAGAGCCCTTTGAGGTGTTTTGTGACGTAGCAAAGACGAGTTTAGGAGGGGTGTTGATGCAGCGTGGCCGGGTTGTGGCTTATGCTTTCAGGCAGCTCAAGACGAAAGAAACTACCCTACCCATGATTTGGAGTTAGTTGCCGTGGTTTTTGCCCTTAAGATATTGAGACATTATCTTTTTGCCTCCAAGTTCAAGGTGTTTAGTGACCATAAAAGTCTTAAGTATCTGTTCAACCAAAAAGAATTAAACATGCGTCAAAGGAGATGGTTAGAGTTCCTTAAAGATTATGATTTTGAGCTTAGTTATCACCCCGGCAAGGCCAACGTAGTGGCCGATGCTTTAAGCAGAAAATTTCTTCATGTGTCTGCGTTGATGGTTAGGGAGTTCGAGCTTTTAGAGCAGTCTAGAGAGCTTAGTCTAGTGTGTGAACTCACCCCTAATAGCATGAGGCTAGGAGCCCTACGGATTACAAGCGGGCTTCTAGAAGAGATCAGAGAAGGGCAGAAGTCCGACCCTTTTCTAGAAACTCAATTAAAAGCCATAGCATCAGGGGGTGCTAGTAGTTTCCATGTGGGACCGGATGGAGTTTTGAGACTTCAAGGTAGAATCTGTGTTCCTAACATATCCGGGCTTAGGAAAGTGATCTTAGAAGAAGAGCATAGAAGTAACCTAAGTATCCACCCCGGCGCCACCAAGATGTACCAAGACCTTAAGACTGTGTTTTGGTGGCCAAACATGAAGAAGGAGGTTAGCGAGTTTGTATACACGTGCTTAGTCTGTCAAAAAGCCAAGGTAGAACACCAGAGACCATCGGGTAAATTACAACCCTTGGAGATACCCCAGTGGAAGTGGGATAGTATCTCCATGGATTTTGTTGTGGCTTTGCCTAGGATTAAGGCTAGGTTGGATTCTATCTAGGTTATTGTTGACAGATTGACTAAGTTTGCTCACTTTATCCCCATTAATATCTGATTTTCCTTAGAGAAGTTGATCTCTCTATATATTAGCGAGATTATCTGGTTGCACGGTGTGCCCTCTAGCATAGTATTTGACCGGGATCTGAGGTTTACTTCTAAATTTTGGGAGAGTTTGAACAAGGCGTTAGGAACCCGGCTTCGGCTGAGTTTGGCCTATCACCCTCAAACTGACGAGCAGACTGAACGAACCATTCAATCTCTAGAAAACCTTTTGAGGGTGTGTGTTCTAGAACAAGGGGGTAGTTGGGATAGTTTCCTACCATTGATAGAGTTCACCTACAACAATAGCTTTCACTCTACCATTAGCATGGCTCCCTACGAAGCCCTGTATGGTAGACGATGTAGGACACCCTTATGTTGGTTGAAACCCAGCCAGAGTCTTATACTAGGGCTTGAGGTGGTGCAACAAACGACCGAAAAGGTCAAGTTGATCCAGGATAGGATGAGGACTACCTAGAGTAGACAAAAGAGCTATCATGATAGGAGGAGGAAGGACATAGAGTTTGAGGTCGGTGATCATGTATTCTTGAGGGTCACTCCATGGACTGGGGTCGACCGAGCATTGAAATCCCAGAAACTCACACCCCGATTTGTTGGTCCCTTCCAAATTCTAAAGAGAGTCGGCCCTGTCGCCTACCAAATTGCCTTAGCCCCCTCCCTTTCCAACCTTCATAATGTATTCCATGTGTCCCAACTGCGTAAGTATGTTCATGATCCTTCGCATGTGGTCGAACTGGATGATATTCAAGTAAAGGAAAACTTAACGTATGAAACACTACCTTTGAGGATTGACGGACAAAGCATCTAAGAGGAAAAGAAATTCCCCTGGTTAAGGTAATCTGGGGAGGTATATCGGGAGAAGATGTGACATGGGAGCTAAAAACCCAGGTGCGGGAAGCCTACCCAGCCTTGTTTGCATCAGGTAATTTCGAGGACGAAATTTCTAAAAGAGTGAGAGAGTTGTAACACCTCAGATTGTAAAGTGGGCTTAGCTGGACGTTATTTTGTGTGTTATATTGATTGATTATATGTTTTATTTTATAGTTTGCTGTTCTGAGGGCTTTTGTTTTGGGATGCGTGCTTGATGGATGATTAGACGTAAGTTAACACTGCTATTCTGTGGTTGCTGGTCATGCACGTTAAGTGGACGTGCCTTGTCAGCCGTGTTTATAAGCAGCAGGCTGGCACAGCAGAAGCGTGTTCTTCCTATCTTCAGTCTTTGCATTTTCTCTCCGTTCTCTCTCTAAACTTACCCAGAAAACCTCTCGTTCTCGCCCCCTCGGTGTTCTCTTCAACCCGTGAGAACCACCACGAAATCCGAACGTCGAAAAGGACCTCGTGGCCGGAGCATAAGTTTAGGACAAAACCATCGTGAAGCTGTAGAACGAACTCCTGGTTATGTAAGGGGATTTTATTATGTTTGATAACAGCTTTAGATACCATGGTTTGGTGTCCAGGGAGTCCAACCATGACGATAACTGCATGTCCTTAGTGTGTGTTGTTTTCCAGAAAAGCTATGTCTTTTTAATGAATGGGACGTGATATGCTTTATGTCTGTTGGTTGGTGTTTCGGGTTGATGTTTGATGTTTGATGGTGTTCTGGGATGCAGAGTCGAGGGTGTTCTCTTAGGGGGAGTTGATGATATAAGAACTCCCCGTGCATGTGTGTGAAGTGGGCATTTTGATGCTGAAAACTCCCAAGACACGTTGTAATAGTGTTCGTGGAGGTGCCGAATACCGGGATGGGTATGTCGAGCTGAGCTGTTTAAGGTAGCATGCATGTGTGCATGCAGGATATGACTCTTAGTCCTTGTTGGCAGACGTCTGAATACTGGGTTCCTTACCCGGGATTGTTTCCTTAGAACTGCTAGGGCTCGCTTCTTTTTCTTTAGGTATGTCTGGTTCCTTACCCGGGGTGGTACTTTAGAGCTATTGAGCTCAAGTTACTTCTGAGAGAGATATATCAGGTTCACTAACTCAGATGAGCCTGTGCCTTCTTGGGAAAAGAGCCATCAGGTTCCGTATTCCGTAACTCGGATGAGCTCGTGCCTTCTCGGGAAAAAAGCCATCGGTTCCGTAACTCGGATGAGCTCGTGTCTTCTCGGGAAAAAAGCCATCGGGTTCCCTAACTTAAATGAGCTTGTGCCTTCTCGGGAAAAGATCCACCAGGTTTTCTACTCGGTTAAGCTTATCTCCTTTCCTTAGAGCTACCAGGTTCCTCACCCGGAATGGACTTTTCTCTTTATAATCGCTAAGTTCAAGCCTTTTCTTTGTGAGCTACCGGGTTTTCCTTACTCGGCTTTCGCAACTCGGACAACCTTGTGTAGGTTGGCGATATTAATACAAACCCGAGTCTTGCAAGCGCTATCTGTTATAATCGATTACAGCGCTTATGTAATCGATTGCATAGTGCTGAGTCCGTCCTTGGTACTTTATAAAGGCCCACGGACCCCCTTAACGGCCTTTGGCTAACCTTTGCCGACCTTGTCCGCCCTCGTCCGACCTTGTTCAGATTCTTACCTCAAAGTTGTTATAGCTAGGTGCCAACCTGGACACCTAATACTTCACACCGGTTCACTTATTTGTGGTGTTTGTGAATGACGTATAAAGGACGTATGTGATTTATGTTGATAATAGTTGAGATGGACCTATGTGATGGCTTGAGATAATGATGTATGCATAGATACATGGGGGTGTATGAAGAGTATCCTATCCAGGACGAGTTGTTCCTGATTGGGTCATACATTGATGGTACCCATGGTTATTGAATGCGAGTGGATATACATAGATACCCACAGAGGTGTATGACATATTAACCTATCCAGGATGAGTTGTTCCTGACTGGGTCATACATTGATGGTGTCGTGGTGGTAGGCTATATATAGACACGTGAGATGCCGGGACCGGGTGGTTAACCTTGCAAGGACTGCGGTCAGTGCATCGATGAGCCCATGTTGGGGCAGCCCGTGATTTTAATGATATGTGCATGGGGGTGCATGACGTATTAACCTATCCAAGACGAGTTGTTCCTGACTGAGTCATGCATTGATGGTGCCCATGGGACATACGGCATTTGCATGGCAGAAATAGGATGATTGGCTGTAGGGTACTGGGCTACTGGGGGCCATGTCTGTTGGGTACTCCTTCTAACACCCGGATGCTGATCACTACCGGGGGGAAGCAACCTGTGCACGACAGATTGACCTTGACAAGCTACTGCATCATTGAGACCACATGGATGAGCTATTTCTGGGATGGTACCACATTGCATGCTGAGAGTTGAGTTAGGAGCATGCATCATACTAGACATTATAAGTCGAATTACGGAATGTTTGTGGATGTCGTGCATGTTAGTGCTTAAATGAATGATTGGATATTGTGATGATATGTTGATGCCCGGATTGTTTCCCTTAAGTGATGTTATTTATTGTTTGTTATTTAATTTGATGAACTCACTCTTGCTTTGTTGTATCCTGTGATTTGGTACCTGTGGTGATCGCAAACCGGGTTCGTGTGAGCAGTTGGGCAACAGTAGGTGCTTTGGAAGATGATCATCCTTTGGTTGGAGCCGCCGAGTAGTCGGGATGTCAATGGACTAGATCCCAGGCAGGAGTTGTGTTTTGCTAGTTACACCTCTTGTTTTAATGGACGCACCCCATTGTTTTGCTAGTTACACCTCGTCGTTTAATCCTTAATTCCTTTGTAAAACACTTAATACATTTTAGACATAGTTATTTGTACCCACAACTAAACTATTTTTTGTATAATATATATATATATATATATATATATATATATATATACACTTGAGATGACTTATGATCATTATGTGTTCGCAACGTGGCGGGTCGTTACACCGATACACAGAAAAAAAAATTCAACGTATCGAGCACATGTCCGATACGGATACGTTGGGGATAAGGATTTTTACGTATTTTGTGTTCACCTCTTCGACTTCGACAACACAAGGCAGCAGAGTTCTTCCTCCAGTGTCATCGTTCGCCGTCGGCCATCGCTGCTTCTCTTCCACCGTCGTTCATCGTCGTTCTTTCTTCCTCCTTTGCTTCATCCCTCTCCCTCTTCAGCTCAAACGCCAAACCTCCCAGTTTGGTACCCACTCGTGGATTGGTGGTTCGCACGCTGCAAACTCAAATCCCTCTCCAGCTTCTCCAAAATCTCCTCCTTTGGAGAACTCGGCTTCTTAATCTGCAACCCAACCGACCGCTTCGCCGTTGACTCCATGATTGTTTTTTCCCAATACAGCTTATGCGTCAGCTACCTCATATTCATCTCCACCACCCTCGCCTTCCTCTCCAACAACGTAACCACACCTGTTTTTCTAGGTTTTTTAACTCCCAAGGTTCTTTTCCTCTGGGCCTGCTTCCCCTTCCAATTAGGGTTGATGCTATTTACACCCTCCATTTTCATAACTACACCCATTACACTCTCCTTTTGGGCCTGACCCAATCTGGAAACACACTGCCATTTACACCATTCCAATTTTCATGTATGCACCCTTAATTAGTTTGGGTGTTTGATGAGTCACCTTTTTACCTATATTTCCTCATCTTTCTGTACTCATTTTAATCCCTGATTTGGCTTTAATCGTTTATATTGATTTGGCTTTAATCGTTTATATTCCGCACTGTTCTCATTTAGGATTTAATTGGACCGATAATTCAGATTTTAGCGAATTTGGATTTTCTAAGTTTAATTATTCCAATTTTTATTTTTAGGGCAATTTAATAATTAAATGAGCTTGGAATTTTTTCGTGGACTTGAAGATTGGATTACTGCGAATTTGATTTTATGGTTGTAAATAGCAAATAATTAGAATTGATGGGTTTTGTTCATGGCTCATTCTTTTCTTCAGACTTAGTCACTACATATTAGTGACCTTAGTGAAACTTGGAGCACACTTTATTATTTATTTTCTTTAGTTTTTAGAATCAAAAGCTTGTTCTTCATTTTCTCTCATTTGTTCTTCATTGTTCTTCATCTTCTTCATTTTCATTTTGCTATTCTTCCATTTTTCTGCACTTAATTCATGGGGCTTTCCATGGTGATCATCATGGAAGGCTAAATCATCACTCAATCCAGGGATCCAATCCAAGCAAGAGGAGAATTTGAGTTCTGGTTTAGTATTTCGAATTCTGTGTGAATGTTCACTTTCTTCTTCAATTGCTATTATGTTTTCATGATTATGAATGCGTTTAGAATTGAAAGCGGATTAGGTTATGGATTCATTGCCTAATTTCGAATATAAATCACAGATTAATTGGATGATATTTCAATTAGCGTTTGTGATTTCAATTAATTTAGGGATTAATTCGATTGAACTGCTTCTAATGAAATTGAATAAACTTTCACAGTAGGATAAATTTCTGAGAACGATGATGATTCGAATAGCTTGGTTTGATGAATTGGATTGATGCTCTTTAATCTGTTTTACATTACTTGTTATTAATTCTGTTAGTTTCTACATTAATCTTTAACCGTGGTTTGTGTTTTTGCAATTTTCATTTAGCGCATACAAACTGTTTGATAAAAATCCCCCCATTATTTACTAGTGAATTGAAGTTGGAACCATATTGATTGTGTCTCTGAGTCGACCTAGATTAATCCTGTACTACAGAATTAGCTTAGTTTAATTGTTTTGAAGCAACACGACAAACGCTTATCACCATTCCCCAACAATAAAAGCATGTTGAGCAAGACAGTTAATTTTTCACCTATATTTTCAATGTTAATTAAGCTTTTTACTAGATAACAAAATTTGAATTGGAAAAACATATTTTGAAGATAAAGCTTATTAATTCAAGATACTGCTTATTGTTTAACTTAATTTCTTTTTCTGGTGCAAGAAGTGAGATGTTGCTCTATTTCAAGATCAAAACATGTAATAACCCTATATAAGGTTTACAATGATAGCTTGCACCATGACTTACCAACAAAGGACCATCAACAAGAATGGAATTAACCTTGCAATCCATACGATTCAATATCAGTTGGGTCATTCATCATTAGCATAATAACCTTGTAACTAAGACAAGCTCTAAAACTCCTTTCTAAGACCATTATTTGTTTTGCTTTTGAATCAATCAACAGAAAACAGCAACATCCCAAAGAAACAGCATTCCATTATTTCACATTAACAACTAGCGCAAATACACTAATTGAATAAATTTTCCTGGCTGACACAATTTTTCACACATTGGTTCACTTGCTTTCATTGCAATATTTTGTTGGCAATGGGAAATGTCGGAGCTACATCAACAGGTACCTACGGTACACAATACAATGTATACAGAATTAGTTTTTGAAATATTTTTAAATCATAGTTTGTATGAAAGAATAATGTCTTAGGAGACTTCAGACATGGAAAACTTATCCAAGGGAAATGAGTTGTGCACACACATGAGCAGAATTAGGACTGCTAAAAGAAATTAACAGGAACACATTACTGTCCATTGAGTTGCGGAAGAGTATATAAAGAATGAGTGCAGGTTGTGCAATAGCTTAATGAAACATCTTTCAAAAAACATGATTAACAGTTTTAGGGAGATATGTAACAGGTATAGAAATGTGAGACAACTTTTTAACGAGTCTTTAATAAAAATAATTGAGATTGTAATATTAGGACCAATACCATGTGGAATACGTGTTTGTAATTTAATTTTCGTATCCTCTTGGTTTTTCTTTCTCCTATATGCTTCCAGTCGAGATAGACAAGGCTATGCTATGCTTATCATACAACAATAGCTAACTATACTCAAGCTGGTAGATGCAAACTGTGACATTATTCCCATATCTAATCCATAACATATAAACAAGCTATAAGTGGATGAAAAGTGAAAACATATATGGAGGACTTCTGCTTTAGGTACACTACAGTTGGATACTAGATTCTAAGTGAGACGCTAAAATGTTTCCAACAGTTCAATATGGTTTAATTAGAACTCAAAAAAAAAAAAACATAAATAAAGGTATCAGCTTTATGTGTTAAAAATGTGTGAGAAGCTAACATAGTTTTAATAATTAATAGTGGTCTTCAATTGACACACAAACCATTAAAAGCAAATCATAGACTTCAGGTTTTTTGAAAATATGGGTCATAAGTAATGCTAATTTAGACAAGTAAATTGGGGTTTTGTAGTGTGAAAAACTGTTATGTTGGAACAAAGCCTCATTAAGCAGTACAATGCACTCATCATGACAACCAACAGTACTGTGGTCTAAAGATTTATACCTGGATATTCTCCAAATTTTTTAGAGCAACTTTTAGTGGTTCAGTCAACACACAGTATTTCTGGAGAAGCAAACCAGCAGCCTCTTTATCACCTTTGGCTTGTATGGTGAGTATCTCCCTGCTCAGGCTTTCAACTGCTCCTTCAATCTTAGGAAGAAAATTTTAATTAATATCACCCATCTTAGGGTCAAACAAACCCAAGATGGAGGGAGGGACCGAGATAAAAACAGAGATTTTGAAGCAATGATACCTTAGTAAAATCAACAGAGACTGTGCCTTCAGAATCCCAGACAAAGGCTCCTTTCTCATATAACCAGTTGAACTGCAATGCTTGTCCTTTTCTGACAATATGCAGTAGATTTAGATATGCTAAATCACATAACAATAATAAACATGAGATGAAAGAAGAATGAATAGCAAGCAGCGCACCCATGAGCTTCCTCTAAACCAAAACGCACTGAACGGAAGCATCCAGCAAGAAAAGAAACATACATGGACTTCAATAAACTTTCAGAAAGCAAATCCTGGTAAAATCAGAGACAGTCAATAACATTAGCATCAGTAGTAAGCCTCAACAAAATAATGTCTAGAAAATGTATGAAGTCAAACACAACATTACACTGAAACTACTTAGTTACCAAGTGAGGAAGACACTAAGCATAGTTATGTATGTGATGTTAAATGTTAAGATTACATATTATTCTGTTATTATGATTAGATAGTAATTAGGGATTTAGTTGTTATATCTCATTATTAGATTGATCCTATGTAATCAATATTGATTCTATTTACTCATTATAAATAAAGCTTGAGTGGTCATACACGACACACAACATTATAATAAAACACTGTTATATGGTATCAGAGTGTTAGATTTATATATGTAGTTTTTTTATATTTTGATGTCTTTTCTCTCTGCTGTAGTTATCTGTCATTGAGAGACAGCTTGTATTTTAACTCTTAATATATAAATACATTTCAGCTGTGTGTAGTGAGACACACAAGTATTATTATCAAATATATCTTAGTCTCAACTTGGTATCATAGCGGGTTGATCCCGCTCTGCCTGTCGTCCGCTGCTGGCCACCGCTATGTTTTCTGGCAAACACCGGATCTGGAGTGCCTCTCTGAGCGAGGCTTTTGTACACCGCCTTGTAAGACATGTGCAGTTCACGCACCAGCTGTGCATCGTCGGAACATCACCGGACCATAGTACTCGCCGGAGGCTCCTGGTCCCTTTTTAGGCCTCAATTCATCATTCCTTCCGTGTTTGGTTGGTGGGTTTGAATGTAACCCTTTCTGTGTAGGGTTGTACTTTGTTTATGGGAAATACTTGAGTCGCTGGTACTACTGCCACTAGAAAGTTGTGTTGCTACCATCATCCTGCCTATTGACCCTATTTTAAGTCTCTTCTCCAATTTCCCTCAGTTTGAAGACTGTGTTCAGCATCTTCTTATGTCTCTCTAGGGTCTTATTCTTCTCCTGTTACAGCAAAATGACCAGGTCTGATCTGTTCCTCACCATGCCTAACAAGAGGATTGGTAGAAAAGGTTGTATTGAATGCACATTTTGCAAGAGAACAGGGCATACTTGGAAAACATGCTTCAATTTATTTGGTTTCCCTAACCAAACAACAGATGCATTCAAATTCAAGAGAGCTGAGCCTAAATTCTTTGATGAAGCATATTAGGAATATCTAAGGTTAAAAGCCAAGAGGCAAGCTCAACCTCCTTTAACCTCTAGTATTTCAACAGCTTGCATTTCTCAATCTATGGACATTCAAGGTCCGAGGGTGATTGACTCAGGTGCTTCAGATCATATTTCTGGTGATGCATCTTTGTTTACCTCTCTGTCTTCCCAAAAGTTTCCTCATCTTATAACCTTAGCAAATGGACCCTAGGTGGCTTCTAAAGGAGTTGGTCAAATCTCTATATCTCCTTCCTTAACCTTAAATTCTGTCCTCTTTGTTCCCAATTGTCCTTTTTAATTTAACTTTTCTAAGTCAATTTAATTTAATATCTCCTTCCTTAACCTTAAAATCTGTCCTCTTTGATCTTAATCTGTCCGCTTTGACCGGTGACCCCACGGTCTGGATCGCCCATCACTGATCTATCCAACGCCACCCACCTTGCCTCCATCAGAAAACAGATGCGCCCCTACGCGCCAATTCTTTGCGCAATGTGTCCAGCCAAACAGGTTCTGATTCAAACACGTCGGAGCTCCGTTTAGGTCACGCTTCCAGCATTGTGGTCACCCTCCTAGCCCGACCCCACCCCTGCTGTTTTGCGTCAATTGAAGCATTTTTTCTTACGGATGACCCTTTTTATTTTCTGCCCTTTGCTTTTTCCTTTATGCCCAGCCCCTCTTCATGGTAAACAGTACTGCACGGCTGCTCTGTCGCCCATCGCTGAAGATTGTCACACCGTCCACATGTGCACCCAACTCAAAATACCACCGCACATGACCCAATGCAGGGCCCTGGCACGTGAAGTTCACACACACGATGGGTCTCCAACGAACCGCCTTTAAATTCTATCGGGTTTGTTAAAAATTAGATACGTATAAATTGGAATAATAATTTCTCATTCATTCATTAGTTCATTCATTCATTCATTCACTCACTCATTCATCATCTCTTAAATGAGGTATATTTATAAAGTAATGTTAACAACCAGAACACAATATTAGGAAACAATAATTCAAACTTCTTCTTATCTAGACTATTTTAACAACTTATTCCTATATAAGAGAAACAATAATTCAAATTGAAATTTTATCTTCAACACTCCCCCTCAAGTTGGTGCATGAATATCGGTCATTCCTAACTTGCCAATTGCTTCTTCAAACACTCTTCTAGAAACGGCTTTGGTTAGCAATAGGTTCAAGAGGTGCTTCAGGATAATCCACAGCAGGTGCTTCGGTTATGTGAGCTCGAAAGAGAATTAAGATACACAGGAAGGGATTTAGAACAATCACGTGTTCAGGTCAATAGACTTTAGGACTAATGTGTGAAGGATTCAGAACAGTGCAACGAGTTTCACATCAATGACCTTCAAATGGAATACGTGCATGGATTCTTCAAAACTGAGGTACGAGAAGGATTCAAAACAGGTTTGTGGAGACTTTAGAACGAGTGTGTTGAGGCATCACAACGGTGCGTCAATTCACGTAGGAAGGCTGCGTCGAGGGAAGGAAAGTTGTAATTTAGCAAGAGGAAAGGGAAAGGAAAAGGGAGTGATTGGCGATGCAATAAGGTGCAAAGGGATTCAAGCCGGGACTGAAGACGCGAAAGTTATGCGAGGCAAAGATGGAGTTCATGATAATAATAATCATAATTTGTAGAGGAATCAGAGAAGGTGAAGGTTAAGGAGGAGAAGGAGCCAAGGGGAATCAGAATCAGATGAAGCCCGGTTTCATTGCGACGGAGGTGGAAACAAAAGCGAAGAAGAAAGAGACATTTGTGCTAGCGGAAGAAACATGGTTCTTATTCATGGAGGGTGTCATGACTCTGATACTATGTTAAAAATCAGATACGTATAAATTGGAATAATAATTCCTTATTCATTCATTCACTCACTCATCCATCATCTCTTAAATGAGATATATTTATAAAGTAATGTTAACAACCTGAGCACAATATTAGAAAACAATAATTCAAACTTCTTCTTATCTAGACTATTTTAACAACTTGTTCCTATCTAAGAGAAACAATAATTCAAATTCAAATTCTATCTACAACAAGGTTGACCACATTTGTATCAAGCTTTATTCATATGACATATATGCTGGAGCTTCAGAGGGAGTGTTAAGATTACATATTAGTTTGTTATAATGATTAGATAGTAATTAGTGATTTAGTCATTATTACTCATTAGATTGATCATATGTAATTAATATTGATCTTATTTACTCATTATAAATAAAGGTTGTGTGGCCATACACAACACATTACAGTAAAACACTGTTATATTCAATATATTAATTTATAAAGTTGCTCAACAGGTTTGTATGTTGAGCAACTTCCAAACCTGTTGAGCAACTTGGAAGTTTACTATAATAAAGTGAAAAGTGTTACGGATTTGTACTATCTAAGTTGGTTTACAGTCCATTTGGCTTGAATGCAACATCAAGAATTTTGAGAAACTTCTGTCTGCCATAGATTTTTCAAGGGATTTGTTTCTTAGAAATTTAAAGATATTGAGAGCATAGTCAAGCTGATGGTTTACTTTTTTTTCACGTTCCTTTTATGGGCTTTCCCTGTTTTAGGAGGACTCCTGATCCTCCTGCCATGTATTTTAACCTTTCCTTCAATAAATTCTTATTTAATCCCTGAGAGAGAATAAAAAAAAGTATAGTTACTAACCTGGGAGATTAAGAACCTCAATGCCCAAAGGCCAACTATATCAGCTTTTGCTTCTTCCAGAGCTGAGTAAAATTCTTGTAATTCCTGTACCAAAAGGAATGATATTGCAATTTGTAAATAATATATTATATACAAATAGAATGGTACAATAAAGTATACACAATAGTCATTTTCTAAGCTCAAGATGTTTCTCATTACTTGATTGATAGTATCCTAGGTATTACTGAAAGCATTAGAGTTGGCATGATAAAAATGGCAAACAAGACTGATAATCTTGTCAACTGACGATGTAAGATTATCTGTAAGCAAACAAGGAATAGCAGGACTGAAACAAATAACCAAGAAGTATCAAACAATATCTGTTGATGAGGATCAAAGAGGACCATCAAGTGAAAAGGGAAGAACTAAGAAGTAGGATCCTTTAATTGGGCTAGGAGGACCTATAGCTAGGGAAAGAACCAAGAGGGCCAAGGAGGCTTGACAACAGGAGGTGACCAACATATTTAATCTCGAGCAAACTATGGAAGAAGAAGAATCCAAGTTGGTCCAGTTAATCCAAATTGAAGAGGACTTCATTTAGAACCTTATTTAGGCGTATTTGGGTTTGTAGTCCTATTAGGACCTTATTTGGACGTATTTGAGCTTGTAATTTGCATTGACTTGTTTGTATTTTGGCTGCATATTGGGTTGTTCAAGTCATTCTAGGTTTTCTATTTGACATGTCAATAACTGTCATCAACATATGCTATCTAATAAATACATACTTGAGCTGAGTGGAAATAGAAGACAGTAGTCAATTTCACTGTATTATATATTGTAATACTAAACTACAGGAGCTAATACGGCAAACCATGCCCAAAGAGAGTCTTCAGGGCTATACAAGGATTTGTGATGACGACAGACCATGCCAACAGACTCTTCAATAGTGAGGACTCTACCACATTCACATAGTCTACCGAGAGATTTGCAGCGACGAAGATAATGGGTAGTTCCAAGTAGGTGTCCTCTTCATGTCAAGAAGTAGCTTAGAGTTTGCATCATCTCAAATTTGGCCCCTACACAAGCATCTTGGGCATAGAGGAGAAACAGTAGGAATAGAGATGCTGGAACCGCAAGTTTGAAATGGAGATTGGTTTATATAGTTACAAATTTACAATAGATACACATAATTAGAGATTTTGTTTCCTCTAAATTAGATATGAGTATATGACTTGCCTATAAACCACTATACATTTCAACAGTAAGTTTTAGTAGTAGTAGTAGTAGTAGTAGTAGTAATAATAATAATAAATAACAATAATAATAACAATGACAATGAATTTAACATCCATACTGACATGAGTTAACTGGCAAAAGTTTTAGCAATCAAAGAAATTGCTCAAGTGAAGTATATTGTGGAACTGACCAATCTGACAGTAGACTTTTGGCCATTTGGAAGTGTTATGGTATGTGGTCCAATTCCATGGCAGCATTCATGGCAAATTGTATGGGTAAAGAATGATTCAAAATCTACATGTTCTTGTTGGTCATTTGCAACACAGGCAGCAGCTATAGGAAGAAGAATATGCTTGAACCTGTTAAGAATTGACAGGTTCATAAAATATCCATTTAGAAAAATAAAAAATGGAAGAGACCCATTCACAATTGTAAGTCGTAACTTGAACAAACCAGAAATTTTAGGGTCAGAAACATTACTTAGCCTCTGAAACATTCTTAAGCATGACCATTGATGATCCCCGGTCTTTTACAATACGCTCATCATTTGGAAGATTGAAAGCAAGAGTTTGTGGTCCCTTGACATCCTGAAATAATTCATCAATGTAAAATTTCTGGTTTGATAGTTTTAAGCATAAAGTACCGCATTGCAATCCCTTGTGAATTTTATTAGGAAGAACATATGGAAAATTGTGTCCAGCATAATAACTAAGCCAGAAGTCATGGACTATACTGTTTGTTCATTAAATCATGTTTTTTACCACTATTTTGGACAGCAGGTTAGTTCAAAATTGAACAGAAACTGGACAATTACAATAGAAGTCAGAATCATCTATATATAATCTTTGACTGTAACATTAAAATAAAATAAAGGGTGAGAACAAAGAGTAACTTTTTTAGAGTTACTCTTGGAGTAACTTGATCCCTCCAAATACATGTATATTTGTGAGTGTGTGAGTGTTTTTTTATCAACAAAACTATGTATATACTATAATATTAAATAAGTACCAGAGGTACTTTCGTATTAACATCCCAACCTCACTGTCCACAAACCTGCTAAGGTAATTAAATATATATCAGTAGTTGTGATATATATTGACATTACCAAAGCTGTTTGCTACTTAGCACAGAGTAGGTAAGCCCTCTACAAAAAATCATCCATATCCCCCCCTGTATATTGACATTTGTGAATGGGTGTGGGTGTGGGTGTGTAGCGAGAGAGAGAGAGAGAGAAACAAATTAACACTCAATATTCAAATATTCCTGACACTCACCCCTGCATTATATAGAAGCTGAATAACACGGATAGGTGCTGCATTCACATCTTCTGATTTGTATGCACTGTCCATTGGGAGATTTTGCTCCAGAAGCTTAAGATGTAAAATTATTTAAGATGCCAATTCCACTAAATTTAGAGAAAATAAAAAGAAAAACTACAAAACTTATTCACAATGGAATGCTTGAGGTATAGTACCTGCATATTTTCACCAAAGAGTTTCAATTGAGCTGTTGCTTCGTCATCCCTGATTCCAATATATGCTTCAAAGGTAGCCTAAAAGAATTGTAACACAATTACTAATACTGATTCACAAGTCAAAGATAGCATCATATGTTTTTCAAGTGGGATAATGCTAGCAAGTTTCCAGTGAATTTAGACTGGAATGGATTTATGTTTGCTTATTCATGATAGTGCAAAATAATTTAGAGATTCAACCCAGAACATTAGATGATTTCACAGAATAAGCTTCAACCTTAATTTCAACAGAAATTGGTCCATTAACCTCTGGCTGGTCAAAGTTACTTCATGCTTTCAGCAAAGCAACTTTACAAACTTAATCTTTTGGATGCTTATATTATTCTGGCCAGTATTACTATTTTAATCTATGGCATATATGGAATAATGACAAGGGTCTTTGAAAGATACTTTAGATACGGTTGTGCTACAATCTTCCCTCAACGAACACATCCAGTCAATCTCAAATTATGCAGGAGAACCTCAATGTGTGTCCATTATAAAATCTGATAGTAAATACTGACATTCTTGGTAATGAATAGATTTTTGTCTATGATAAACCATACTATGACACATCTCCAGATCTAAATTTGAAATTAAATAAATGAAAATATAATTATTTTTATGTCCATTGTCAAATTACTTCATTCAATAGTTATAGAGCATTGCTATATCCTCAGAAAGTTGCAAGGCGAATAAACCTCTGAACTTGTTAAAAATTGACACTTGTCAAATAATTTTAAAAATCTTACTGTCCTTCAGCAACCCCTTCAACCATGCTGTGCTGCATACACAAACAGACTCTCTCAACCCTTCGCCTCTTCTCTCATGGCACATGTTTCACGCTGCTTCCACTCCCTCGTCCCATCAACTGCATCATCTCCAATGATGACTTCTCCACCATGCCTACAAATCCCAGGGCCCTTTCTGAAACCTCCTCCGCCTAGTCTTTGGTGGCATCATCAGCCCATCCAAAACCTCAACCAGTTCCTCAACCCAAAGAGCACTTTAAGGAAATTCATCTCCTTCGTTTCAGAGGTTGAGTGCGAAGGGGTGGATCACGAAAGGGTTCTCAGGTGTTATGAGCATTGGTGGGAGTAATGAAGCTTCAATAGTGGTGGTTTTTTGTCTCCACTTTGAAGGGGCTGCGATTTAGGTTATGGTGACAATGGTTTACGCTTGGTTAACCATAGGGGGCTGGGAATCTGAGTAAATGGAAGGGGTAGATTTGGAAATTATAAATCTCATTTATCTATCTATAAATCTAATTCTCTTTAAAAGATTGTATATCTAATTATTAACATTATTTATTATTAACTTACATTATATTATAAACATATTTATATATATTATATATAATTGTTATGAAATTTGATAACTTTTAGTTACTATTATATTTGATGTGTTTTTTCCTTTTTTTTAATTGTAAGGTTATCATTGTGAGACAGTTCAATTGTTATTATGCTTGTGGATCAAAAAGTCTTTCAAAACTTGAAAAAAATTCTAGAAAGTTAAAATTTATTAATTAATATCTTATAAAAAAATTTAGTTGACAGGTGTCCACTTTTAAATGGTTCAGCAGCATATTCAGCTATTATTTTCAGAGGTTATATCATTTCTCATAGTAATGTGCTATAAATTTGAGAAGTATGAACCATTCCAATATGAAAAAATCATATCATAGAACTTTAATTGTATAAGCTGTACAAAGCCTCGTTGTTAAGACTTACCTTATATCCAAAAAGTTTATCCTCATAAGTTTCATATGGACCAATAGTGACATCTAACTTAGAGTCCTGCACAGAAAATAATAGAGTGTAAACAATAATTTCATGATATAAAAATGTATCGCAATATAAACAATTTGGCAATAGGTTAAAACAATATAACATCAAAATACTTGATCACATCAAAAATAAAATTATAATCTTAACTGTAATTCTTTGAATTTAGTCAGCTAGAGGCAGTTAAGAGAAAACAATCATGATGTTTTCTATTTTATTTTACACAGGAAACATATTTAACTTATGAACTAAATGCTATACAGGAGACAAAAGAAATAAACATGGAAGAAACCAACAATCATCAAAATATCAGAAAATATCATGAAAGTAGAGTAGAATGTCCATGTCTATGTGCATGACTAAGAAAAATGGAACCATTATAAAAATTAGCATTCTTTGAATAAAATTTCCGGTTTACATTAGTGAAGCTAACAATACAACATCAGTTTTTTGATATAGAATATCTAAACAATGGAGTTATTTTGATACATTAGAGTAACTAGATATATTCAGTATTCACAACAAATCTCACCAACTTGCCTACAACTTTATAATGGCTGTAGCACAAAAATAAAATACAGAATATGACTAACCAATTCCATCCAGGCTATATCTGAGTCATAATAATCATTTGAAAGGAAAGCATCAGCCTTGCTATGTAGCAGCCTCTTCAAACTAAACCGGAAAGAATGAGTTCATCAGCATTTGTAAGTAGTATTTAACATGAAGTAAAACAACGGCTGTTTAATAATGAAAACATGGATGAAAAACAACATACCTCGGTGAATTGCTAATGTCTCCAGCTTTATGCAATAAATCAGAAGCTTTAGCAAGAAGAGACTTGTACTCTTCAGAGTAAGGAACTATATAGAGATCATGAGAACCTGTTTTGTTATCAGACAGATGAGAATCTAAAATAAATTCACTGTGCCTTTTAATAACACTGAAAAAGCCTGTTGCTTCCTTCTGTTCATGCTTTTCTAGACTGTCCTTCCATAATTCAAACTCCTGCAAGATAATAGCTTTATCATTTTTCAAATTTGCAAACGAGTGTTTTGACAGCATATGCTTGACATAATGGTACCATTTTGTCCATGTCTGGTGGGTAGAAATTAGCGCCAGCAGGTTTCGGCAAGGGAAATGCTGCTCTGTATTCCAAACCCTTCCAATCTTTCACTATCCTAGTTGCTTTAGAAAGCAACCTTATTGCTGAATCTGCGGTCGACAAAAATGCCTCATCTTCATCGAGGCTAGACCTGCCAACAATTAATAGATTATAATTATATAACAGATCTGGGCATAAAACAGGGTCATTTTAAATAAGTAGGTTCTACCATTCTACTCTGTATATCATATTAAAAAAATTTGCAGTATTTAAGGCTGATGGGATGTTCATGTATCTGTCAAGAACACCATCTGGCGTTTAGTCCTAGCGATTTCAAGTGTCAACAGATATTGGATTGTAAAAAGGGCCTGATAGGAGTAGAGGTGGGGGAAAGTGTACAATAGGAAGGTGTAATTAGTAAATAACAGTTAGTGTAGCAGTTAGTGCAGTTAGTTTAGTTAGTGCAGGCAGTTATAACTAACTATGGGTAAGAGAGAGATAAATAAGGGGTTAGTAGCTGATAGCAGGGGATCAATTCAGAAATGGGAATAGGAGGGTGGTGAACCTCGAATTCACTTTGTTACTGCTGTAATTGCTCTCTTTTTCAATAAAGATCATCTCTTTCATCTATCTTTCTGGTCCAGTTTCTATCAGGGCCCCTTGGATTAAGAAAACAAATTCTGTAGAGAAACTTAATACTAAAGGAAGCAAATGAGCTAAATTTTAGGACTTTAGGCCTTAGACCAGGCTGATGCTCTGCCATAAAAAATAACAAAGTCTGCCTATCTATCTATTATATACACCATTCAACAGGTAGATTACATTGCCAACAAAACACATACCACGGGCTCTTGTTAATCTGATAATATGACCATTTCAACTTATTAAACTCTGATGTATCAGCATGCTCCTTCAACCAATCTCTAAGAGATGGATTACTGTACCATGCCTGATAGGGAAATAAATAGACAAACGTTAGCAATGACACTTTGATTTGCACATATCCATCTTCCTAGTTCTACTCTACAAATCACAGTTTAAAACAATTAGAATATTTTTTGGAGCAAGAAATAAATTGCCCATCAAATATCATAATATCATTATCAAAATCTAGGTACCAAGCATGCTACATGACACATAATTACATGCATATGAAATTATTTGCATGTACAAAAGTTTAAAAGTCAAAATTACCATTGAACTCCATAGCTTCATACAAGCATGCATATTAAACATATAACATAAAATAAATACAGATAAGGTATACAAACAAATTCATACAAACACCAAAAACTAACAACTAACATTTGCCGATAAAAACAAAACAAAAAATCCAATTCATACAAACACAGCTATAAATGGATATTAAACAGTTAAACACAACCTGCAGATAAAAAATTTCATCCATGACATTTGCAGCCTTGACAACAAAAACTAGAGCCTCTTTGTCCAAATCTGTAAGCCCTGTCAACTGCCAGAATGAAACATTAAACTTATTATAAGGTTAAAAGGGGACCACAAATTTTAGGAGAAATATGTTATTGATAGTCCAACGAATAATCAACTGACAACCAATAATGATATCATATCATAACCTTGAATATTGACACTTCTAATTAATTTATTTGCAACAAAAGAACCATCCAAAATCCTCATAGTTAATCACTGATGTAAAAGCAACATAGAATTATTTGCTAGTATCATAATCTCCATGCAAATACATGTAATGCTAATATATTCCATATTCATTTTTCCTATAAATCAATAAAACATTTGATAATTGATACTGTACCCATTTCCTGCTAATGCTTTGCTATGGGGATTTCTGTGCACAATGTGATGCAGAATTCCCCTTACCATTCAGTATCAAGATCATGTTGCCAAGAAAAAACAGAATCCAGTTAAATGATTCAAGAAAGATAAGTCTCAGAATATTCTCTACCATGAGAAAAAAACTGCACATTGCCAGGTTTTTTATTCAGCTCAAAGATTAAGTGCCAGGTTCAATCCCCATTTGGCAAACTGTCAAATTTAGACGATATCTTTTGTGACATCAATGTTCATTCTCAAATACTTGATTGGATCCCGTGCCAAAAAATAAAAAATGATAGATAAACACAAGCTGACAGAATTACCTTTGCAATACACCAAAACATGCAAGTACTTATTACACCATATAAAGACATTACAGTTAGTCTTTTTCCATACATTAAGGCCCCATTATGTCAAACCAATTTAATATTAGACATAAAATAAGATGCATTCACATTCAAGGAAGGATGTGATGTGATATGATAGAACTAATATATTTTAGCAGCATGCACAGAGGGAATAAGAAAAAAGAAGCTAAATAGTATATAGATCCAGTTCAATACAATATAAGAACCAAAAACAAATGAAAATAAAAATTACAACAACCTCAGCACTGAGGGAAATAGGAGCATAACGACTTATTTTCTTCTGTAGAGTCAAACTGCGGGCTACAGTATTTTCCTTGTACCTTCAACAAATATGTAAATGTAATGATTACCAAAATAAGTATATAATAACAAATATCTGTTTTACATATCATGTTTCCCTTCAGAGAATACATAGTCATAAATATACGAAGAGTTAAAGAATGTTGAGTTTTAAGACAGCTATTTGATTGTAGGAAAACTGCACCTAAAAGTAAATCCATACAGTTTCTGTTTGGATTGGAACGAAAACAATGACACACTTATTCCTACATACTGGGTGGCAATTTTTTGTTTGCCATCAGATGGTTGGTGATATGTAAATATAAAAAGAAAAGGACGTCAGTTAGTTAGTTTTAGCCAGCCACTGTTATTTTATGGGTGTTAGGTAGTTGTCTATAAATAAAGCAGGTCTGTTGTATTTTAGACAGACTGAAAGATAATCAGAGTGAAGTGCACATTTCCTTGACCTCTCTGTTTCTCTTCTCTTTCCTTCTATCCTCTCTATTCTGTTTCTTCTCTCTTTCCCCCTTTCTTTCTCTGTCTTTCTGTTTCTTTCTCTTTCCCACCTAAATTATATATAACAATTGGTGTGTTGGATGAATATTTGGTTTGCCCCTTCACTTTAGAGGATGTTTTCTAGGTTTACTGATATGCTTCTAGCATATAATGTTTTTCAAGTTAAAAGAAGCAAGAATCGATCATAATTGAACATTATTTAACCTCAATTGTGGATGTTTTGATTAATTTTATGTTCAAGCAAACTATTTCTCATTATATGCATTTTTGTAGCAGACAGTAAGAAGAAAAGAGAAGAAAGCAGGATCAAGAGAATGTTGAATCTTCTGGAGTTTCACGCCATCAGCGCCACGTCTGGCGCCATTCGCGCCAAGGAATTAAAAGAGGGCAATATTCACTGCCATCTCACGCCAATGGCGTGAGAATAAATGCCAGTCACGCCACAAACCTAAAACAAGGCAAATCTTCACTGTGATCTCGCGCCATCCGTGCCATGGTTCGCGCCATCTGCGCCAGGAACTTAAAAATGAGCATTTTTTCACTGTCATCTCACGCGATTGGCTTGAGATGTGGCGCCATTAGCGCCAACGACACGTGACTTCAAGATAAAGCTTTCTTTTGCACGAGTTTGGGAGATTTTGGATAGATTTGATGACCTAAATATAAATAGAGGCTTAGAAGAAAAAGGTTTATATACACAACAAAGACAGCAGTCTATACTGGAGAAGAAGATAAGAAATCAAAGAGAGCGCCTTGGGAGATTGAAGAAAGCTAGGTCAAGAGAGTTGGAATCAAGATTGAAGGGTTTTTACTACTTCTTTTTATTCTTTTCTTTCTTCATCTAGATACATTGTGTTTATGCTCGTGAAGCCAAGTATTAATAGGCTTGGCTAGTTTCTTTATTGTGGTTAGGGCCATAAGCCTAATGTGAACTCCTTTGTAATTGATTGATTCTATGATTCTTTTATGCTAAGTTATTTTATTTTATTTTGTGATAATTGAATACATCTTTGTTAGACTTGATCATTCTAATAAAGTTCTGAGGGTTAGGGTTTACAATAGGAATATTGGGGCTTTAATTTCTGATCGCGATAAAACAACAATTGGTACATTACCTAGGGATAGGGGTGTATGATTGCAGATTAATTGATGTATCATCTTAATGCTTAACTTAAGAGAGATCACTTAGGAATTAGGTTTTTGCTTGGGTTAAAGGGTTAAAATCACTAAGGAATTAGGGTTTAACTATCTATAATATAACGATACATTATCTGAATAACTAGTATAATTGAATGTAGTAATCAATTCGAGTAAAGAAGGTTGGGATCAAAAGGTATATGTGCTTTGACTACAGTTAATTCTCATAAATTCATAAACTCTAAATAATATTGCTTTTGGATTCTTATTAATTTATACTTCTGTTCTTTAAATTTCTTTTCATCTTTACACAAACACTCATTCCTATTAATAATTATTCATCCAAATTAAAGATAATAGTTGTGATAATTTTGGTGCCTCAATCCTCGTGGAAACGATACTCTATTTATCACTTTATTACTTGTAACGATCGGTGCACTTGCCGAACGCGCAACATTTACTTAAAAGGATTCAGAAGAGATGACAACGTCTGAATGTTGTGTACAAATTTGGTCTTTGCTGTTTTTGGTATATTTGGAGAGAAATATCCATAATTGTAATGGCCAATCTTCACCTTGCCAAACCAACATCTAAGCACGTGCCTCACCCTACCACACCAGCTTCTAAGCTATGAAGTACGACACTGCTCTTGCATGAGGTGTCTAAGTGTCAAACACATCTCCAATACCGACACTTGCACAACAAATATCACACACTCCTCACTAACACCTTCATATGGATGGAAACAAACCAGAATAATGATATTTTTTTCAAGAGTTATTGCAAAATGAAAGAGGTTTTGCTTCACATACAATAATGGTATACCTCTTTTGTGTTATATCAAAATAGTTGACCATAATTTAAATAATAATGTACCTCTTTTCAATTATATCAAAGAATTGACCATAATTTAAATAATAACATACCTCTTTTCAATTATATCAAAGAGTTGACCATATTGTCCATTAACATCATAAGGGACATAGCCTGAATCTTCGTTGGCCAGTAACCTTTTATACTCTTCATAAGAGATATATTTAATAGCAGAAACCTCCGTTTCCTGCCAATGTAAAAAGATCCCGTCACAACAGATCAGGAAAGTTTATAATACAAATCATGCTTGCACCTAGAAGACTAAAGGATAGGCATGAAAGGAATGGGATTAGATTAGCACATCAAATAACAGTCATTTATCTACAATCACTCCTGGAAATAAATATTACATATTATCAACCCATTATTGTCTTGCAGACTACTACCACCCAGCAAACTATAATGAACCAATTCATCTAACAGAATTCAATGAATATAGCAGATAATAAAATAGAAGTGCAACGTAAATATAATCAATGAAATTGCATGACTCTGAATGTATATTGCATAATTCTTCTAGACATGTCAAAATTGTTTGAACTCAAACAAATGATATTAGACATTTATGTTATTGATGTTACAAACAAAGTTTTTGGACTAAAATTTTATGAAGTTTACTTATATTAGGCCTGTCATTCCTGCCACCAGATATTTCAAAGTAATTCCCATGTGCGGAAGAATTAATTTAAAAGAAACACTCAAAACAAAATAACCATAATCAACGATTCACAGATTAACCTAAATATGCTCACCGAGCCAATATTAATAAACATAAATTGATGTAGAACAAGAATAAGGACCAATAAAAAATGACCAAAAGCACTCAACTTCTCAATATTTAAATTCAATAATAAGCCTCAAACCACTAATTACTAAACATAAACTTCAATTAAAATTAAATTATAAAATACTATACAATGATCACAAATGTTATACCTTCATTCTGAGTTCTAGCACATGTAAAACAAGCTAAATTTGTCAATAATGAAAAGCCATAAAGGCATTCCCCATAATCGAATAAAGATGATGTGTTATGTCAATGAGATCCAATAAGTCCAATTTGAAATCTACTTACACATCCTCACCTGAAGTGCAAAGGCTTCCAGAGGTATTGGATCAAGTGTTGTTACCAGATACACATCATTATATTCATTATTTATGTATTTTCCATCATTGATGACACTGCATTCCATATTTAAAGATAACATCAGCTAGTCCACAGATAAATAAGGAGAGAACTGCATCAGTTGAAGATAAAAATCCTATGAGCACATAATAAAATGAAAAAGAAACACAAATCAACTTGGCAGTCTCCTTCATTTGAGGAAGACACCGCATAGTCTATACAAACTCCTTAACAAATCTTGAAAGAAAAATTAGAGGGCGTTTACTTTGTTTTTTCACTATTAATTGCCCTGTTATATTGAGATCTTCTACTGTTGATTGGGGCCCGAAGCCTTTCAGAGCTCTGGATTGTTGGTTGCAGGATAAGTCTTTCAAACAGATTGTGAGGGATTGCTGGAATCATACTTCGGTTAATGGATGGGGGGGATATGTTCTAAAAGAAAAGTTTAAGCGACTGAAATTGAAGCTGAAAGAATGGAATAAGGTGCATTTTGGGAACACGCAGCAGAAGTGGAAGAAAATTGAGGAGGAGATTAATAAGATTGAAACTGAAGCAGATGATAGGCAGCTGAATGTTGATGAGATTAAGAGGAGGAAACAGCTACAGGAGGACCTCTGGTCTGCGGCCCTATCAAACGCGTCAATACTTAGACAAAAAGCCAGGACTAAATGGATTAAGGAGGGGGACTGTAATTCCAGGTTTTTTCACGTAACTGTGAATTGGAAGCGCAGATATAATTTGTTGAAAGGAGTGATAGCTGACGGGAGTTGGACTGAAGAACCATCTAGAGTGAAAGCTGAAGTTCGATTATTTTTCAAAAGGAGATTTGAAGCAACAGCTAGGGTGACCCCAAACCTGGACGGAGTTTCTTTTAAGACCATCGAACAGAAGCACAACCATTCCCTAATGGCACGTTTTGAGGCATCGGAGGTGAAGGTGGCAGTTTGGGCATGTGGCAGTGACAAGAGTCCTGGGCCAGACGGTTTTAATTTTAAATTCATCAAAGAATTTTGGGATGTCATAAAATCTGATTTCCTTCGTTTCATGGACGAATTTTTTGTCAATGGAGTCTTCCCTAAGGGCGGTAATGCCTCTTTTATTGCCTTGATCCCAAAGGGTCCTGATCCACAAGGCCTGAACGATTACAGGCCTATTTCCCTCTTAGGCTGCGTGTATAAAATAGTGGCTAAGGTATTAGCAAACAGATTGAAGAAGGTTTTTCCGTTCATCATTGATTATCAACAATCAGCTTTTATTGAAGGTAGGCAGCTGTTACAGTGTGCTTGTAGCTAATGAGGTCGTGGATGAGGCAAAAAGGACCAATCGAAGCTGCCTCGTGTTCAAAGTGGATTATGAAAAGGCATATGACTCAGTTAGTTGGGATTTTCTGACCTACATGATGCGAAGAGTGGATTTCGGACCAAAGTGGATTGCTTGGATTGAAGGATGCCTAAAATCTGCTTCTATTTCTGTATTGGTGAACGGGAGCCCTACTGCTGAGTTCACTCCACAGCGTGGTCTCAGGCAAGGCGACCCCCTAGCTCCTTTATTGTTTAATATTGTTGCTGAAGGCCTTACGGGGTTGATGAGAGAAGCATTGCAAAAGGACTTGTTTGAGGGTTATAAGGTGGGGAAGAACTTGGTTGATGTCAGCATTTTGCAGTATGCTGACGACACTATTTTTTGGGAAAGCATCAGCAAAAAATGTTAGAACCTTGAAGGTTATGCTGAGGAGTTTTGAAATGGTGTCTGGATTGAAAATTAACTTTGCTAAGAGCAGATTTGGGGTGTTTGGGGAGACTGAACAGTGGTCTAATTTTGCTGCTACATACCTGAATTGCAGGCAATTGACTATACCTTTCTTATACTTGGGTGTCTCCATCGGGGCGAACCCAAGAAGTCATGAGATGTGGGATCCCTTAGTTAAGAAGTGTGAGAGAAAGTTAGCTATGTGGAAACAGAAATACCTTTCGTTTGGGGGGCGGGTCACTCTGATTAAGTCAGTCCTTAACTCTTCCTATTTTCTTATTTTCTTTTTTCAGGGTTCCGAAGAAGGTGTTAAATAGACTGGTCAGAATCCAAAGATCATTCTTGTGGGGTGGCAGCGCAGATCTGAGAAAAATTGCATGGGTTAGATGGGATATGGTTTGCCAACCTAAAGAGGGTGGTGGTCTAGGTATTAAGGATCTATCTGTTTTTAACCATGCTTTACTTGGGAGATGGCTTTGGAATTTGTATCATCAGCAGGACGAGTTATGGGTAAAAGTGTTGGACTCAAAATATGGTGGTTGGAGAAATATGGAAGGCCTTACTAGGTGTGGTGGAGAATCAATTTGGTGGAGGGATCTTTGTTTAACATGTTTTCCTAATGAGGGAGGGTGTGGGTTTAAAAGTGGGATTAGATGGAAGGTGGGGAGTGGGTCAAAAACTCTGTTCTGGGAAGATGACTGGAAGAATGAGGGGCTGACCTTGAAGGATAAATATCCACGCATGTTCCAGCTCTCCCATCACCAACACCAGTATATTCAGCAGATGGGAATACAAACAGAGCTGGGCTGGGAATGGCAGTTTCAGTGGAGGAGATTTTTTATGGAAGGGGAAGTAGAGTCTGCTGTGAACTTTCTAGATGATATATGCGACATGGGCATAAATCCACAGCAGTCTGATGTATGGACGTGGGAGGCTGATCCGAGCGGAACATATACAGTAGGGAGTGCCTATTCATTCCTTTTTTTGGAAAGAACACCGTGGAATCAGAGTGAAGTGTATAAGGACCTATGGAATATTAAAGCCCCTCTTAAAGCAGTATGCTTTGCATGGAGATTAATAGGGGATAGATTGCCTACTAAAAGGAACTTAAGTAGGAGAAATGTGGTTCTTAATGATACATACTGCCCATTTTGTAGGAATGTTGAAGAGGACGCAGCACACCTTTTTTATAGCTGTGAGAAAATTAGGCCGCTGTGGTGGGAATCCATGTCTTGGGTATCTATTCTTAGCGTCTGCTCAGTAATCCCGAGAGAACACTTTAGCCAACACTCCTATTATTTCTACATTGGGATCTGTTCGCAGAGGTGGCTAACATGGTGGATAGCTTTGACCTGGACGATTTGGCGTTATAGAAATAGGATCATCTTCCATAATGACAACTTCAATAGCTGTAAGCTTATGGAAGAAGCCATTTTTACCTGCTGGTCGTGGGCTAAAACTTTGCAAAAAGGATTCTATATTCCTTTTCATGTTTGGTCTTGTAATCTGGGTGATATTTTTTGTAATCAGGGGAGGACTTAATGTATAAGTCTTATCCTGTTCTGGGGATTTCTATTTCGATCTAGACAGGCTTCTGGCAGCTTAATTCATGCCTCTCTCATGTATTAGGTTGCCATAGGTCATGTTTTGATTGGATCTTTCTGTGTATAGCTTCTAATTGTACTGTTTTCTTCTTCTCTCTATATTTATATATATTATTTTTGCTGACCAAAAAAAAAAAAAAAATTTCAGTTCATATGTTTTCATTATAATGATATTAGTGCAAAAACAGCACTCTATTCCTGGACTTGGAAGTTACCTATATATGTAGTTGGATGTAACTTGTTTTGAAAGATGTAACTATTGGTGGAAGTTAAAATAAAATGTTTTAGTGGTTTATAATAGTTGAGGGTAAAAATGTCCAGAAGAAAGATGACACCAAATGGGATTATTCCCTTCATAATAGTTATAGAAGATAATGATAAAAATGCCACCTTGTTTACATTAAATTTTCAAATTTGTGTGAAGTAAACGGTAAAAGAAAAAAAGGAAACTTTGGAAATAGAAATCAGAATAAAAGCAATGTGGTAGCATTTATGCAATTATAATTACAAAAATAATTAAAACATATTAAATAAAAATAAAAACATGCCCTTAATATTTTGACAAAATACAGAAATACACCATAGACTACTTACCACTCTTGGAGGAAAACAAATATCAATTCAAATGCATCCTTAGGAAGGGTTATACCCAACTCTTCTTGAAGCTCCCTCCTGAAAAAGTCAGACACACAACAACACTACAGACTTGATTAGTAAAGCAACTTTTTCTGCTAACATTCTGAATAATTGTACTTTCAAATTTAAAAATATAGAAAGTAATTTCACTGACCTCCCATAAGTTTAGCACTCATTAAAAACACCCTAAACATCTCATATTTAGAAAATTATACTGATAATCCTTTCTATGCAACACGCCTACACTATTTCCCCTTGTAAATATCAAACTAAAGAAGATATGTATAATTTCTGAAACAAAATGGATATCAGAAGTAATCAACACTTACTTAAAGCCCTATGCATTTGGATCAATTTACTTTAACAAGATACTTTAATCAAACTTCTCGAAAAAGCTTTTGGAAAAACAATATATATCTCTTCTAAAAAAATTTAAGCCAAACAAGTCAATCTGGAGCAAAACATCAATTGGGTCCTAACATTAGCACCAACAATCAATTCGATTCTTGACATTACTAAAAACATCAATTTGGTTCCCAAAAATGGCATCAGCAGTCAATTTGATCTTCAAGTAAGACTTAATAAACAAATCTAGTAGTAACCCACAGTCAATTTAGTTTGGTACCATCACTCAATTTGGTCCTAACTCCTATCACTATCGCCTCAGAAGTCACAAACTAAATTTCCTTATTACATATGCCAAATTACGTATACACGACGCAAAAGCAATAAAGAATTGCTTCAATTGAACGAGAGCACATGCTATAGCCATTCACAAATCCAAACACGCCAACGGTCAGGAACTAAATTATCAGTTAAAGACCAAACAACTAAACCAATTTTTTTATCACATCAAAACACCAAATTGACTAGACATCGCAACATTAGGAATCCTTTGGTTTGAAAAACATAAAACATTTTCTGTTTTCACTTCATTCTCTATTCTCCGAAATTCATACAGGAAAAAGTTAAACAAAAAACAACAATCAAATTCTATTTTCACCATTTTTATCCAAATGTTCAAAACACGAAACAATCTGAAAACAAACACACACACACACACACACACACAAAGCGAAACAGTAATTTCACAATGCAGCAATACCTAGCAGAGGTGAGGGACGAATCACCGGCGGAAATGTGGCCGGCACTAGAAATATCCCAGAGATCGGGCCACGAGTCCTTGCACGATGCGCGCCGTTGGAGGAGAAGTTCCCGCGTGCTCTCCGCGAATATCCACACGTGGACGGCGCGGTGGTAGTCGCCATCGCGATGCACGTCTCCCCTGAACACACACGCACACGCAAGCGTTATTGTTGTTGTTATTATTATTGTTACGCACGCGCACGCGCACGCACACGAGAGTTTCAGGAAGTGAGAGGAAATATTAGCGATTGCGAGTTTGGGAGTTTGGGATTTGATTATTTATTACCTGGGCTTGGAGATGCCGGTTTTGAGGCCGGTTTTGGTGAGAACGTCGAGGTGCTCTTCTGCTTGCTGCTGCTGCTGCATCGGAGAGGCGTTTTTGAATGAAGTTGCACGAGTGAGTGAGGAGAGTCAACGATTAGTACTTCCACTCACACACGCAGCTTCTGTAATGTGTAATCGAAGAGTTTTAAATGGGGAATTATACCTTGCTTAGAGAAGGAGAGGAGAGGAATGTTCAATGTTCTTCACCCATCTTTTTTTACATTATTCTTATTATTATTCTTTAACTAATGGTAAAGTTTTTTTCAGTTACATAATGAAGGGTAAAGTGGAATTACTTTGAGGGGAAAAAAATCAGCAAAAAGGAGAGACTTATTGGCACAAGTGTTAAGTAATTATGTCCCTTAATCAATATCTCGTTCAATTCTCAATTTAGGGATGGAATCACAAAAGAATAAATTATTTTATTCTTTATTTTAAAAAAGATTGATCTGAGGAGAAATAATTAGTTAGATGTTAAATACAAAATCTTAAATATTTTTCAATTACTATTTAGTAAAAAAAAACCTCCCGATTAAAAAAAAATAGGCTTTTACTTTTACAAATCTCTCCATAGGAGCATATCTAATATGGGACTATTAGATTTTTTTTAAGATTAGAGGCTATAAGATCTTATTTTAAATAGTCAACGTTTTTTAGGTATTAAATAGTTAAGATTAACCAAATTATGGGCATTTTTTTATATAAAAAAATGTCATTGGCCTTCTTAAACTTTTACCATTTATATATAATCATATGATTAGATTTATTCATTTCACCTTTATATAAAAATTATATATCCATATATATATACACTATAGTGTGTCATATACGAGTGTTAATTCATAGTGTGAAAATAAATTTAATTTTATATTATTACAAATTTAATATATTTTAAATTTTTATGTGTATATACTTATATATTTAAAATATATGTGAAAATAATTGTGAATATTCCATAAAAAAAGAAAATAAATGTACATATTAATATATATGTTCAAATAGTTTTAGTTTCATTTATATAAACGTATTTTTCAAGATGTTATCTTTATAAATAAATTTATATTGTATTGAATTGTATTAGATATTTTATGTTAGGAAAATATTGTTTAATACTGAAAGTAAATTCGCAAAAGTTTATGAATCAACCCGATTAATTAAAATTGAGAAAACATATAAAGTGGTAAAATATAATAGTGTTGAATGACCACATATTTTATATACTATATAATCATATTTTTTTTAATTTTGAATGCATTTATAAATACTTGTACTATTCAAACTCAACAAACCTTCATACCCACTTATTAGTTGAGTAGACTACTTAGTATTTAGAGACTCTTACTTAGATAGCTCTTTTAATTTTACACTATAAATTCTCCAAATAAATAATTTTAATTTTATTGCATATTATAAATCAGAATGTAAATTAATATATTAAGATTTTTAATTAATTATCTCCACAAATATTTTAAAAACACTTTTTTTAATTATTTAATTTCATAATTAACTTCAATTTAAAGATACATATTAAAATCCTAATTAATTCACTCATCAATTAAAATTTATTTTTTAAAATTTGAAATTAAAGGATTTGAATTATTGCATATTTTAATTTATATTTTTATTATCAATAAATATACATTTTAAATATGTTATATATATATATATATATATATATATATATATTTCTAACATTTATATGTATTTTTTAATATATAAAAGTTACCTTATCATCTTTTATCCATATCAATACTCATAATAATTAATTAAAAAACTATATAACAAAAATAGCAATTACTTCATTGCCAAAGTAAATCAATAATGAAGCCAAAAGTCTGAGGCCAATTTAGAGGGAACGAATTACCTCTCTTAAATTTGCCAACATCCATTGATGAATAGTACCTGCAAAAAAGTTGTTCGATAAAAAGGGTTGACTTCCAGCCTTATTGTTTTTGCCTCCTTACAATTTCTTAAGCAATTAATGACAATTCAATCACAAATTAGATTGGATGGTTTTCTCCCTTTTTCTCTTTTCTATCCCCTTTCCCATGCCTACAACCTCGCCATACTGCACCCAAACAAATTTGAATCATGTTAATTGTTAATCCACACACTCATACCACTCATTTGTTGCAAGATCCTTTATCATTAATTCAATATCATCAAAACTTTGGTGTTGTTTCTTGTTTTTTCACATTTTGCCCTCATATGTACCAAAGTGAACTATCGCATTGTGCCTTCAACCTTGTTCTAAACCTCATCCCTTATCAATTATCATCACATTTGAACTACGCACCATGGGAGATAGAGAATGTATTACAATGGTTGCTATGAGTTACAATCACAATGAATTGTTGGTGGTGATGACCCTATGTAACAAATTGTTTTTTTTTTTACTTACTGGGGCTTAACAGTCCAAAAAACACAACTACACCCTTCCTATTGTCGATTTCTCCGCCAACAAAATAGGGAGAGTAAAACTAGGGCCTGAATGAAAAAACCAGCCATGAGGAAAATCAAGAGCATGTTTAACAAAGGCATCAACTAATGCATTACATTCTCTGAAAATGTGCTTGAAAGACACCATCATTGGGGGCTCAATGCTGCTCTTGAAAACAAACATGATCTTCATTACACCCATCAAGTATAAGATGTAAGGCTTTTGTTGAGTCATATTTACATTCTACTTGCAAAATTTGTTGTTCTCTAGCAAGTTGAATGCCATGAAAGATGACCCATAACTATGATTGAAGAATTGAACCCGCTCTCAGGTTACAAGCAAAGTCCGACATAAAATCACCCACATCATTTATAAGAAGACCACCACACGATAAAATTGCATTTGCTTGGGCCCTAACACCATCACAATTGAGAGAGAACTGATTTCCTTAGGATGGACTCCCAATGAACCTATTAGCTTGAACATTGTTGGATCTATTCTTGATAGTTCCCTCTTAGTTTTTGGTGGCATGATTCCAAGCCAGCTCCATCTTATGTAATTGGACCATAATATCCTCCTTACTCCACTTTTGATCTTTGAACACTTTAGCATTACTTCGTTGCCAAAGTAAATCAATAATGAAGCCAAACGTCTGAGGCCAATTTAGAGGGAACGAATCACCCCTCTTAAATTTGCCAACATCCATTGATGAATAGTACCTGCAAAAAAGTTGTTCGATAAAAAGGGTTGACTTCCAGCCTTATTGTTTTTGCCTCCTTACAATTTCTTAAGCAATGAAAAAGTGTCTCCTTTTTCACTCTCACACATTGGACAACTCCAACTATCAGTGAAACCCCTTCGTCATCTCTCTTCATTCGTAGCTAAGGCTCCATTTGCGACCTTCCAAAGGTGAGCACACACATGCTCAATGTAACACCCTGAAATTTCAATAATTGTAAATATACGTTATATGAATTATTCTTGATGTAAGTATTAGATTATGAGAAATTTGGTTGGTCTATATTTGAATTAATTGGGTAAAATATCAATTAGAGACATAAAGGAAATGTTTGAAGAGAAATTACCATATTACCCTTTCCTTAAATCAGAAATTACAAAAAATGTCCTTAGATATTGTAGTGAGATATTTTAAGATGGAAATTACATAAATGCCCTTGGATATTTTGGAAATGACAAGAATACCCTTAGATATTTTTTGCTAGATATTTTATGGTTGAAATGACAATTATGCCCGTAGGATGAATGATGAATTTACCATAATGCCCTTCAGGACAGAAATGACCAGATATCCTTAGAGATTTTGTGAGAACCTGATGAAATTATAGAATACTCTTGACTGGAAGAATATCAAAATAGTTTGCGACAAGAAACTCTAGAATAGAATTTCTATGAATTTTATAAGGTGACAACTTTGAAACATTAATCAGAAGAATTCAAGCATTGGAAAAATATGGAAAAATAATAAATAGAATCTATAGAATTTTTTCTAAACTGTGGGGTGTCCAGATTTATTTAATAAAATGATTTAGTAATTTTGATGATCAAAAATAGTACAGACCAATCAGAATTAAGATAAAAGCAGTCTCGTATGCAAGGTTGTGTATCACACTATACAAAACTGCTTGTAAGTAATTTTAACTGTCATTGAAGTCAAATTCTGGAGATCTCTAGAGTTCTATTATTAGGTAAAAGAGTTCAAATCAAACTTGACTTCTTACAAGAAAATGCCATGTGGAAAACTATAATTAGAATTAGATTTTTATTCATCATCAAAAATGACACATGTAGCATTCAAGGAAGTAAAATTTGTCTTCCTTTCCCCTTTAGCTTGAAGTTCACATGTAGAATGGTGTAGAAGGGAGGAAAAGATTCATGAATAAGCCACTTGTAAAGGTCATGACAAGTGAAGAGACACTTGGAAGAAGCCATAACACATGTACACAAGATGAGAAGAGAAATCTTCTCTTGTCTCCTTTGGTAGTTCACGTGAACAAGGAGGAAAATTGGAGAAGCTTCAAGACATGCCAACTAAGTGGACACTTGTCAAAGGAAGCCTTATGATGAAGACAAGTGGTAAAACACTTGTAAGGTGCATGATAAACCTAGAAGATTTTTCTTATAAAGTAAAGGAATCATAAAGAATCTAGTTAAAATGAAAAGGAATGACATGAAATTTAGTTACAATGAAACCAAATGAGAGTAAATAGTTAGGAAGGGTAGAAATGTACATGAATATTATATCATTTTCCAACCACTATATAAAGGGGTGAAGGGGTCCTTAAGTGCAAGTCATTTTTCCCAAGACAATTCCCTACACATTTTCACGTGAAGCCCTCCCTCATACCTCTTTCATTTCATTTTCATCCTTCCCTTATTAAAGCCTAAATCAAGTACGAAAAAGACTCCACATCTCCTTGAAGATCACGTGTAGAAAAGGCTAGCATCTTTAGGGAAAGTTTGTCAAGCTTTGAAGGAAGAAAAAGACAAGCTTATTAAGAGGTTACAAGGTATGTATGGGGAAGTTTTATGGTAAAGATAAATTAAGTATTACTTGTGTTTGAATAAATATGTATAGGGGAGTTTATGCTTACATAAATGTTGAGTGTTGTTTTGTTTAAATAAAATGTTTTTGAGTGTTGTTTTGTTTAAATAAATGTTTGGAGTTCAGGTGTTGTTGAGTGTTTCTATGAATTTTTATGAAGTTCATGTGTTGCTAAGTGTTTTATAAATCTCTATGAACTTCATGTGTTTCTATGAATCGATGTACATGGATGATATGTTAAGTTTTTGTACATGAGTAATAAGCTGAGTTCTGTACTTGATTAATGTTGAGTTTCTGAGTAAAGCACATGAGACAGTAATTGAGAAGTGGTGTTATTTTGATATTTTGCCTGGCAGGGGTTAATCCGTGTTATTTTGATATTTTGCCTAGTGGGGGTTAATCCGTGTTAATTTGATATTTTGCCTGGCGGGGGCTAGACCGTGTTAAAATAAAAAGAGAATCTTGCATCATATAATTTTTTAGGATGTTGTTATGACTATCTGTACATTGTATGTATTCTGTTGTTTAAATTATGTTTATCATGAACTTACCCTGTATTTTTGTGTCTATGGTTGACACCTGCTATGACCCCGATCTTACTTGGGTGAGCAGATGAATAGTAAAGAAGGATTGGCAAGTTGTTTTTGATGAAGGACTTTGTTGAAGATGTTTTGTTGTAATAAATATTTTAGTTATGTGTGCTATGTAATAGATTCTATATCAGTTTGTATGGTATTTTACAATATATATATATATATATATATATATATATATTAGTTATAAATGAACCAGACATAGAAATCTTTTGAATATTAATTAATAGTAACCTTGGTTCAATAATTTTTAGTGAATTGGCAAAGTAATTTTTCTTATAAAAATCAATAATAATAAGATGGTAAATTGAGGCGTTACACTCAACACCATTCCACTTCCATATAAATTTGAATAATGGGATATTAGGTGAGACATCAACTTTTGCAATTAACTAGTAAACACTCTTAACAGAAAACACTCTATCAATAAAATTCTTCCACCTCATATCATCGAGCCCCATCATTTCATAGTTCAAAAGAAAACAGTCCCACACATGTTTCACACCATTCCACAAATTTGATTTTTTTTTTCTCCACTATGGGCATCGCTTCTTCCCCCACAACCATATTTTGACCAAACTACCTAAACCCACAAGCATCCAGATTTATTACAAAGGTCCCAAGCCACTTTCATCATAAAGGAGTCATTAATATCTCTAGCTTGCCTCAATCCCAAACCTCCTTTCTCTTTCAGTTTACACAAAGAACTTCAAGCCTTCTAGTGAAATTTCCTTGAGGATTCAAAATCCCCCCAGAGGAAGTTCCTGCATGTTTGATCCAATTAATCACACACATACCTTGGTATAAAATCAGATTGCATGGTATAGAGATGGTGCACCCAAAACATATTTGTTAACGTTAATTTCCTCACAAAAGAAAGATTCATAGCCTTCCAAGCACTCAGCCTTTGTTGAGCCCTTTCTGAAAAATGATTATAAAATTTCTAGACACCCTTTCATGGTGAAGTTTAACTTCCAAATACTTCCCTAGATCATCAGTACGTTGAAAAAGTCAATGTTGTCACTAATCTCCTCCCTAATTCTTCAATTAACACTATTTGAGAAGAAAATTCTAGTTTTCTCATTACTAAATTTACCACCTAATCTATCACAAAAGAAATCAAGACAAGCTAAGATTACCTTTATTTGCTTTAAGAAAGCTTCTGCAAAGATAATAAGATCATGTACAAAAGCAAGATGAGATAGTTTTGGCCCCTTCGGGTATACTTGGATCAACTTCCAGAGATTACTAGCCACAACTACATATACCAACTGACTCAATCGCTCCATACACAAGACAAAAACATAAGGAGATAAAGGATCCCCTTGTTTGATACCTCTACTTGGAAAGAAAGCCTCCAAAACCTCCCTTTTCCAAAGCATCCCGATAGAAGAAGATGATATACAGTGATAGACCACATCAATAAAGGAAGCAGGAAGCCCAATTTCCTTTAGGGTGTCGACAATGAAGCTCTAATTAAAAAACCTATCATAAACCTTCGCCAGATCAATCTTTATCCTTTCTTCCCTTTCTTCCTTCTTATAGAGTGAATGACCTCTTGAGTGATAATGATATTGTCCTGACTTTGTCTATTAGGTACAAAACTATATTGAGTCGGACTCACAATTTTATCCATAACCAATCTAAGCCTGATAGCCAACACCTTAGTGAAAGCGTTATATGAGACATTACACAAGCCAATTGGTCTAAATTGGTTTAACTGACAAGCATCTTCCACTTTCGGAATCAAACACACCAATGTATTGTTCAAAACTCTTTTTCCAAAAGGTTTATTCCATAACCCCTTAATAAGAGAACACAAAGAAGGATCCACCACATCCAATTGATTCTGATAGAACAACGTGTGAAATACATCATCCCCTGAAGCTTTTAAAGCTTCCCATACTAAAAATGTCCCTTTTAATCTCCTCATCCATAATTTTCCTCCCTAACATCTCCACCTCCATAAAATCAACGCTAGGAAATTTACCTTTAAGGCAAAGTTGTCCATGCTCACCCTCTTCTTTAAATAAATTTTTGAAAAAACTAGTTCTCATACCTTTAATCCTACCCCCATCAGTAATCCAATCCCCATTCGCATCCATCAATCGATCAACAAAAATTCTTCTAGCGACTGACAATGGTATTAGAATGGAAATATCTTGAGTTCCTATCTCCAAATTATAACCATTTGCTCCTAGACTTTTGAAACCACAATACCTCTTCCTGAAACAAAATATCCTTCAGGTCACTCAATAATTCTTTTTGAAGCTAAGTAAGCCCTTAAATGAGATTTTTTTCAATGCCTCTCAATCTTTTGTGAATCTCTTTTTTCCTTCCAATGATATCACTGAATACATTGTTATTCCACTTTTTAAGCACTTCAGTGAAATCTCCCAAATGCTCATTCCACTCTTTATCCTCTGTCCAATTATTTTGAATTAGAGAATCAAAACCACCATGTGATAACCATGTTGCTTGAAACCTAAAAAGACACCTCCTTCTATTAATAGGTCTCCCCACATCAAGATTGATATGAAGTGTTCGATGATCTGACTTATAGTAGTATAGGTGTGTCACCTTTGCTCATGGAAAATTTAGCCACCACTCTTGGTTCACAAGCATTTTCTCCAATCTCACTTGAAGATCACATTTTCTTCTAAGCGAACTTTGGTCCTTCGAAACCCACATCAATCAACTGACACCACTCAATCACCTCCTTGAAAGCTTTCACCCTAGGACTATTTGGATGAGTAGCACCACCTTGTCTCTCACTATTAGACAAAATGGCATTAAGGTCATCCATCATTGTCCAAGGACCCCTCATACCTGCACTACACCTTTTAAGGAAACTCCACAAAGAATTCCTATACGCAAGAATAAGACTACCATAAACCACAGTAAGGAACCAAGGTTCTTGTAATCCATACCTTACTTCCAAATGGACAATTCAAGTATCCTCCTGCAGAATCTTTATTTTCCAAACAGAAGAATTCCACAAACACCATATTCCACCTAATCGACCATTAGAGCTTATCACATAATGAGAATCAAAACCCATTCTTTTTATAATAACTTTCACTTTGTATTTTGACGCATGTGTCTCTTACAAAAAACACAAAGAGAACTGATACTCTTGCATAAGATTATTAATAAGTTTAGAGAAACCTTTAGCACAAGTCCTTTTGTAGTTCCAACACATAATATTCATTGGATCACTGTTTCAACTTTGGCCATTTGTGGCCTATCTTCCCCCATCTGTTGCACCATAATAGGACAACTTCCTTTTCCGCTTCATTCAGAGTCTCTCCTTTCTCCTTCACAACCTTTATATCAGCATTCGTTATTTGCACTTCCAACAAATTTTGTTTAATTTTCTCTTGTTTAATGTTATTCAGAAAATTAACAGCTTCCATATCAACCTGGGTCTTAACTACTGGTAGAAATTCCAGCCTTGGTTCTTGCCATGCACTAAACCCTTTCATGTGATTCAATAAAGAAAGAGCTTTGTTTGTGGTTTTAGTCATTTCTAAAACTTAATTACGAATACTCTCATCTAAACCTCTAAGCTTTAGCCTAGATCTTTTTGAACTACTAACCTTCTTCATGTTTTTTCTTGTAAATTTTTCTTCCCATGCTAAGGATTTTTTCTGTCGTAAGTGTTCCTAATTTTAGTAACCATCATTTGTGGAATTGCTTTCAATCCACCAGGTTCACCTACCGTGTTGTTGCTTGGACCACTCCATAGGGTCATTTTTTGTACATCATGTAACGATATCTTTGTACCCATAAATATCTTCTTTATTCAAATTCAAATAAATTCCTATAACTGCCATATCAGGAATTAATTTGTTTTAACTCCCTTTATTCTCTCTCTCAACATTTCCATTATTATTCTTTCCACCAGCCGTAGATATCACCTCAAATTCCTTATTAAGAACCACAAATCTTGATCCAGACGTTACTAGATTTACTCACATTATTCTTTCTCTCCATCAGATTCTTATCTTTCCTTGTCCCCATTTGCGCTGGCTCATCCTTCTTTTTTGGAATCCCAATATTTTTTGCATTAACTCCCTCTTTAATAGGTTTGCTCCTCTTCACACGTGTAACCATCATCCATGGAACAAACCATCTTTCCTTTGCACCATTCTCACATGCCATAATATCATGTTTAGCATTGTTTTCCTCAAGGTTGACCTCAACATTTCCACTCTTCGACAATTCAGTAGAACCTTCATTCGAAATTACCATGGCAAACTTCACCTCATTTGTTTTTTCTATCATTGTTGCCAAAGGTTTAATTCAACCCTCATTCTTATGGTCATACCTACCACAATTAAAACAAATGGAGTGCAAACCTTCATACTATAAGAATAAAGGAAAACCTCTAATCCTAATGTATGTAATCAAAGGTTTCCCTAAATCCATCTCTTCTACACAAATGTGAGCAAACTTTCATCTCGAATGAATAGATGTCATCCTATCAATCTTTAAAAAATTACCAAGTGACATTCCCACCCTTTCCAGGAAAGTATCATAATATAGCTCTATTGGTAATCATGGTATGCGAATCCACACTGCAACCTTCTTCGACTCCTCTGCATGCATCAAGAAGAACGACCTCTATCTTTGAACTATCAGATAATGATATGCCACCATCCATGGTCCTTCGTACAAGGCAAACTTATAGTCCTCCTCACCTGTAAAAATCACCTGATAATAACCATCATGCATATCAATTATTTTAATTGAACCATTCTTTGTCCAACACTATTGGAGTTTTGCTTTAATAATTCAAAAATTTACTCTTGCACCCAAAACTTTGACCACCAGAGTATGCTTCCAAGGCTTAGACCATGCAATCAACTCTTCATCACTGATTAGAATAGTTATTCCATCTTCCTCTCCTTTGGTATCATTCGTAGACTCCAAGGACAACTTTTTCATCATATGTAATTCTTGACTCTCAGTATCGATATCCTTAACAACACGTCCATCAATAGGATGTAATAGCTTTTCCTTATAAGGACAAGCTTCTTTTTTGCTCTCATCCTCGCCTATACCCTCACGTGTTTCATGAGGGCTGCATGTTATAACGAGGTCTAGAGGAATTGCAACAATCTCATTTGTATATACTGAATAATGGTAATGAAGTCCTGCTATACATAGTTCGTCATGAAGCCTTAGTCAAGGAAAGTACCCAAAAAATGACCAAGAATAAGATGTTAAAATAGCATAACAAGACTTTCCTAAATTGGTTTAAAGATGTAATCTTTGGTGATGATAATGCCTCTAAAACATTAAGGAAGTTAGCAGATGGGCCTAAAAGAAATGTTAGAAGTTGGCAGGGATACGATATCAACAAGTATTCGTTCTACACCGAATCACAAGATGACAAGAATACAATGCAAAATAGTGGGGTTAGTCTTATGACTGAATCCCAACACTTTGCTATTGTGCATGACCACAATCCTTGTCTGGCGTTCATGCCTTACTTTGGAGTCATTGATGAAATCTGAGAGCTTAATTATGTTAAATTCACTATGTGTGTTTTCAAGTGTAAGTGAGTTGATAGCAACATTGGTGTGCGAATCGATGATTTGGGATTTACATTGGTGGATCTTAAGAAGCTAACTTATCAGAATGAGCCTTTCATCATGGCAGAACAAGCTAAACATATGTTTTATGTTCAAGATCCGTGTGATGAAAAGTGGTTAGTGGTTCTACATGGAAAAATCATTGGTATTAATCTTGAAGATGATGATTCAACCCTTGATATTTGTCTCACTCCTTTCTCGACACAAATGCCTAACATCAACGAAGAAGAAGAAGTTGATGACGTCCATGCAAATCGTAATGATCACGATGAAGGAAAATTAATTAACATCGTTTAATGTAATTTTTTTATATTTACTTGTTTCCACATTTACAATTATGTAACTTCTATACTTTTGAGTTGACTTTAATTAATGTTATTTTTTAACAGGCACATGACTACACCACCGAGCTCCCCTCCTCCTCTTGAGTTAGTACCTTCGTCGTCTACGTAAAAAAAGATTAGAAAAGAAACACCACTTGGATCATTGGCTACCAGACCCGTCGGGATGGAGAGACTAGTGGTTCATGTGGATCCTGTCACTGGGAAAGCTAATGATCCCCACAAAAAGAAATTAAGGACGTATTTGGGGATTATTGCTTGGGACAAGGTGGATGTTACATTTGTTAACTGGAAAGAATTTCTGCAGCTCAGAAGGATTTTATTTGGGAGGACATTCAAGTATTTGAATTAAATGTTGAATGTTATTGTAATTAATTGTACTAAAAATTGTAAAATGTTGAATTTTATTGATTAAGTATTAAATGTATTTTTTGTATCTTAGTCTGAATTTGATATACTAAAAGTGTCCAACCAAAGGACGAACAAGAATATCCTTAAGACGGTAGGAGAGCGTTGAAGGCAGTTTAAGTCAAATTGGACCTCCAAATGGGCTCTGACACAAGGCAAGGAGGAGAAGGAGGATGACACTGTCTATGAGAAGTACGGTATCAGCAAATAAAAGTGGAACCAATTTTTTCAGGTTATAGAGATCATTCATGAGAGGTTAGTTGACTTGCATTGTTTATGAATAAAACAGTTAACTTGCATTATTTTCAAGCCCATTTTGTTGACAAGTTTTTGTCTAATTGTGACAGGATGTTAGAAAGAAGGCTTAGTCCATCAAGAAACTAAACACTGCCCCTCACGTGTTGTCTCGTGGGGTTATGATTTATTAGAAGAAAATTTAATGGAGGAAAAACAAAAGGATGATTGGAGGAAGTAGCCCAATCCAGAAGCACGAAAACCATCATCCTTCATCTCCCATTAGATGACACATGAAGTGGAAGATGACTTGCACAAACAAATTAGGAGAAATGACATCTGAGGCGGCATGCCAAATTGCATAAAGGATTGTAAGTTAATTTTTTGTTTCAACTGTCATTAATTATAATAACAACAACAAATTCGTAAACTCATGCAATATTTTGTTAACTGCAGGATACCCATGAAGAGTATTCTACACAGGGTAACTTTGTTGCCCATGGACATCACGATGTACTGACTGCTGCCATTGGGCGACTAGAGCACTCTGGCCATTATGTGTTGTTGGAGTTGGTGTGACGATCAGACAATACTTTGGACCGACTTCAGCGAGCTCTTGAACGTCTACATCGATCAATCCATTAGAGTTGGATCAAATCAAACAGACTATCAGGGACAAGCTGGAGCAGTCGATCACTGGAAAAGTGTCTCGACAAGTAATGTTGTCCTTCAGCCAGATGCAATCCTAGATGTAGTCCCAGATGCAATCGCAGGGAATCATACGCCCTGCTGAGGTTGAGGTTGGTCCTTCTTCTGCCTGTGTTAGTACAAAGGGAAGCTGTGTCAATCCCTTGGGGCAGGACCTAGACACGGGTGCATTACACAGGTGTGGGTTGTATGCTGATGACAATCATCCCCGCCTAGTTGCCCTTGAAAGATTTTATGAGGGGTCGACAACCGTCCCCAATGTCCCATTCGCCAATGATCAAGTGAAGGTTGGTGTTAAGGAAATTTGAGATGCTAATGCTTACGTCTCTATACCCACTCAAGAGGTTCAGTTAGTGGGGTAGACCTTTAACACCTTCCTTGCTTGGCAACACATTTTGCACAGGCTTTTCAGAATAGTTATTTCCTTTTGTTGTGTTTGTTATTATTAAAAAAGAATTTGTTACAAATAAAGTGTTGACTATCATTAACTTATGTTTATTAACTGTGTAGGATAAACAAAGACCTGAGAGACCAGCGAAAACTATACATAACCCGAAACCTAATAACAATCCCTATACCATATGACATTGATGGTCCCATAGCTTTTCCTCAAGCCTATGCAGGTGTCATGGGATACAACTATGTTTGGGGTGTATAATGAGGACGTCCCCTTGTACATAAATGGTATGAAAATCTCGGCAAGTGTACCGATTTGTCGTTGTAAGTTACAAAATTTATAAGATCGTCTCCACAGGGACTTGAGCTTACTCAGTTAATCCAAATAGAATTAAACAGTTCAATAGTTATGTACAAGTAGGTTGAGCGGAATTTCATTTGTTTGAGAAAGTAACATAAAATTACTAAACTTAGTAAAATGAAATATATTTATGAGAAAGTGGGATTGGGTTTCATCATTCTTATCCTTTTATATCCAATTAATATTACCATGCATAAATCATTATCTATCCTTATTGATGCACACTATTTTACCCCGAATCGATCCCTCACATTCGAGTTCTAAGGATATCTACCGAATATCGATCCCTCGCATATGAAGTAAATATCTCAGCATTAAGAATTATAATCGCGTGCTTTATGTAGTCAAAATGGTATGTCCTATTCCTAGCAATGCAACGTAATGAATAAAATCATTCAGTTCAAAACCTAAGATTACTTTTCAGTCTCACTTAGGATTTTAATTCATGAAACTAGTGATCAAGTAAAATCAAGCATTAAGCACAGAATGAAATTACCAACAAGGAATAGAAAAGATTAGTGCATAAATAAATATTAAAAGAGATACATAGGGATAAGAAGATTACATCCAATCCTTAGAGAAGCTAGCCAAGCATGGAGAGAACCTCCTCAAGAGAAGAATTGATGAAGGGCCCCATCACCGCTTCTTTCCGGCAGAGTCTCCACACTAAATCTCACTTCTCTCACTTCCCTAACCTACTTACTTACTAATATTTAAGCTCCTAAGCCTAAGGAACAGCAAAGGAAGCAAGAATGAAGCAAATGGCATGAGTTTGCTCTCAAATTCGTCCCCTATTTATAGGAATCCTTCACCAGCCAGCTTCACTCGCCCAGGCGAGTGATTCCTTCACATTTTGGTTGCCCAGGTGAGTTAATCCTTATCATCTTGGAACTTGTGGTTGCCCAGGTGAGCCAAATACACATGGTTTGGTCGCCTGAGCGAGTTAATGCCTTAACCATGAATAATTCTTTGGGCTTTGATGGATTTTGGGCCTGGATTGCTTGTAACACCTCCCATGTTTGCTATGTAAGCTCTTCTTGCTTGCTTTGCTTATTCGAAAGCCTCAGAAATCCACGGAATCTATCAAAATACAAAGCATGATTGGATTAATCTTCCAAAATATGAACAACAACTTTTATACAATCACTAGGTGCTATTTGACTAGGTTTAGGGTAAATTTATAATCAAATCTTCTGAAATCAAAAGATAAGTGTCTGCATTTGAAACATGAATTTAACTGAATTAGAGCACTTATCAATAAAGCATGGAGATCTTTCTGAAATAATACACGGTGGTTAATGTCTCAACATCTCTGTTTTACAAATGTGAATTATGTAAGTCACTTTACATTACATTCCATTACATAACTAATTGCTTTAAATTGATGCATAATTTACTCTATTTTAACAACAATAGATATATGAATGACTTAAGTCTACAATCAGATAATGACTCTATGTATGGATTATAAAGATCTGGGAAATCGCAAGTTGAAAGGCTGATAACTGTCCCTTGCACAATAAGGCTGATAACTACTTGAAATAAATTATTAACAGGTCAGTTGTAATTTGTAAGACATCAATTTTTTAACTGTACAATATGCATGCATGTTTCTTTTAACCAGTGTTTTGAAGGAATTCAACAATATTCAAGGAAGTAATCCAAGGCTATTGCTATATGGATTCTAGTTAAAAAAGTCATTTAAATAATGGTTGATGTTTTAAAAATGACATTTATCACTGTGTACACTAATTTCCGGTTAACTTTGAATATCTTATTGAATTTGGTGTAATAAGAAAAGATGAAACACTGAGTGTGGCTATTATGTGATGCATTGGATGTCAATGATAGTATTAGGAGGTTTCAGGTATAATTGGGAGACGATAATTGTTTACTTCAAAACTAATTTTATTTGTTATACTTGTTTTTATTTATACTGATTAAGTTATATTTTATTATATCATGCAGTATTTTACTGATCCAATACCATTTAAACCAGAGATATTAAAGGCAATTTGCATTCAGTGGACAAGATTTTATCTTAGAGTTAAAAATGAAACACTAGGTGTTTAAGGGAATTTACAATTGTATAAATAGTATATGATTTTATGTATTGACATTATTGTTTTCTTTGACTATTACTTATAATTCATAGTAATTATTCAGTAATAATATAAAAATTTGTATTGTGAAACTATATGGATTGATTTATTTTTTAATTTGCAGGTTTAAATAATATTAAAAGAAACAGACAGTATATTAAAAAAATTACAAAAGTCAACATTGATTTTTCTAAAAATCGATGTTGTGCTGCATAAATCAACATCCACTTTCTAAAAATTGATATTGTGTTGCATAACAACATCGATTTTACCAAAATCGATGTTATGCATAATTCAGCATCAATTTTTCTAAAAATCGATATTGTTTGTGCATAAATCAACATCAATTTTTCTAAAATCGATATTATGAGTAGATCACAACATCGGTTTTTAGTAAACCTGATGTGTTAAGGTGTACTACAACCTCAATTTTTACTAAAATCGATGTCAATTTTACATATGTTACATTTTTCTTGTTTATTTCTTATTATGCGACATCGGTTTTCTTAAAAATCGATGTTGTGTAGTGTATGTTAACATTGGATTTGAAAACCAATGTTAACATTGAAACTTTTAACGTCAGTGGTTTCAATATCAATTAAAATCTGATGTTGAAAGTCCAAAAAAAATCGATGTTAAAAACTTATTTTCTAGTAGTGAATGTTGCACAACATCTGGACTGAAGATTAGTTTGGACAAGTCAAAGTTTGTGTGCTCTAGGGGAAATAATAGTGCCTTTAAAATTTCCCTAGAAAGGGTGCTTGGCATCAAATGCTCTCTCAATATTAGCAAATACTTGGGTTTAAAAATGCCAACATGTTGCGTACGTAACTAAATGTGACTTTAATCATATTATTGAGACAATTCAAAAGAGTTTAGCTTCCCAGAAAGGAAAACTTCTAAACAAGGCAGGAAAAGTGTGTTTAATTAAACAAGTTATCTCCTTAATGTCATTATATAACATGCAACCATTTTGGTTTCCAAAACTAGTGTGTGAAAAAATTGACCAATTAATTCATAATTTCCTTTGGTCAAAGAATGCAGAATCAAAGGGTTGGCAGATAATTAGCTGGCAAAATTTGATCAAGCCATAATCACATGACGGTATTGGTTTACGAGATATGTGGCTTGCCAATATTTCCCTCCTCGAACATTTATTTTGGCATATGATACACACCCTAGACAAGGCCAGGGTCCAGGACTCCAAGTACTATCACATAAATATGCTTTCAATAGATCTATCTTGATGATCACAGTGAATCATGCAACTTCATATGTCTGGCACAACATAACTATGGTTCTAGATAAACTGCATATTGAATTTGGACCTCATTTAGGAGATGGTTATCCTTTTTCTGGTTCTAGAATTGGTCCGATTTAGGCAAGATTGGGGTCATGGTTCCATATGTTCATATTTTAGAACTCCATATGAAGTTGCGAAAGTTTGTAACAATGATCTGTGGAACTTGCAGCGACTCGGGAATCCTCTTCCTTCCAATATAAAGCAAGTTATCAAGAATATTAGCATCCCCAGAAATTGATAGGGTTGGGACTCGTTAGTTTGGCTAGGGCATCAATATAAGATTTATTCAGTAGGTACAACATATACATGGCTCGTCTCATCATCTTCAGAGGCCCCCAAACCCAATCTGGAAGGCTATTTAGAGGCTTAAAATTCCAGAAAAATATGCCTCTTTATTTGGAAAATAGTATATGACGCCTTGCCTACAAATGCCAAAAAGGTCCAATGTCACTTAACATCTCAAGGGACCTGTCCTAGATGCTCACCAGGGGAGGGAAACATTTTCCATATTCTCTGCAACTGTCCACATTCAAAGGAATTATGGTTTAGAATAGACCTCAACTTGTAACATCCCGGGCGCTGACGAGGACGGGGAGTGATCGTCGGTGCAATGAGGCACGAACAAGGAGCAGCTCCTGGCAGGCTTCCAGAGGGAGGGATACATGAATGAATAGAATACACACCCGAACGAGAGGGATCCAGAGGCTGTGCAGGTATGAGACTGTACAGTTGATGATAAATTAAAAAGGAAATAATAGGTACTACCTATACCAACAAGGTGCATATACTTTTTGGTAGCCCATAACTTAAGAACTCTATAGTTAAGTGTGCTTGACTTGGAGCAATTTTGGGATGGGTGACCTCCTGGGAAGTTTCTTAGGAAGTATGTGAGTGAGGACAAAGCACGCTGAAAAGTCTTGTGTTGGTATGTGGGGATAGTCATTGATCCTGCAAGTGGCCGAACGTTACACAACTCACATAATTTGCTTAGAAATAGCCACCTTCTTACTTGAGTGGCTTTCTTGCTAGCTTCTTGGGACCATCTAAGGTTGTGTTTGGTCAAGGGGATGAGGAGAAAAATTGAGAACAAATTGTGAGTCCCATGCAGTCTCATCATACCTTTTAAACTTTGTTTTAATTAAAAAAAATTATCTTCTATTTGTATCAGGGACACCATTCTCTAACAGGCGAATCAAACTACCTGGACCTAGTCAATATTTTCCTCTAGTGGGATGAAAAATTGATGGGCATGCATGTTTATAAATAACATCTTTGTGCAAGTTAGGAGTTTGTTGCAAAGGATTTGGAAGGTGTCTTGGAGTCACTCGCTTAGGGAACAAAATGAAGTAGCTGACATGTTAGCTTGTTGGGGATCTAGCAATAACCAATGGTTTTAAGCAGTGTTGTGAAAATCGATCTGGCTCGGCCAGTCGGACCGGTCAGACCAGGAACTGGTGCTATACCTAGGCGGGGTTGGGAATTGGACCGTTATGCATTTGGCCCGATTTTGCTCGGTGAAACCCGATTGGTTTTATGAAAACCTAGCGACTCGACCGATTTTTAGAACCCAGATCGGGTTTTGACAGAAAAAAAAGGCTTCATTTGAGAGCATAAAGGCCTCCTTCACGATCTAACAGATAACCAGGAGAATGTATTTGAATTGGAATCATAGTAAGTATAATAAAAAAATCTTATCTGTAACTGTAATTCTCATTTACTCAAGAGAATGTACATAGACTATAATCAAGAGAGTGTACTAATATATATCCTTATATCTGGGAAAGAAAAGCCCAAGGTTTGAACTCTGATTCAAATGAAAATACAAAATAATGAAAAAGTTAAAGAAAAAATCAGTCTCAAGCAACAAGAAGGAAGAGAGAAAGAGAGCGAGAAAGAGTTTTTTTTTAATCCTTTTAAGCCTGAAGGAAGCACATTGTGGCGCTTATGATGCGGTAGGTGGTGTTGGAAGAGAAGCCGCAACAGGAAGGAAGAGAAGCCAGCCGCAGCAGGAACCAGGAAGGAAGAGAAGCTGCAACATGAAGGAAGAGAAGAATATATATATTTGGGTATTAGGGTTTTTTTCATTTGGGCCTCGTTAGATCCAGATTGTTACTTTCTGTACCCCTTTTATTACGTTCTGCAGTTCCATTTTTCATTTTTTAATCAAATAATATTAGTTATATACATATATAATATAATTTTGATTTTTTTTAATATAGACTGGGTCAAAGCAGACCAATTACCGACCCACAAGTTGAACCATTGACCCAGTGACCCATTACCTCGATCGGGTCAATGACCGGACCGAGTTTTATAACACTGATTTTAAGCATTAGGACACCCTTATTGACGACATTTTACTTACTTGGCGCAAAGACTAGCCTTCTAGTTCTTTGACTTTATTTTACCAATGTACAAAAAGAGTCAAAGTTATGACAATTTTTTATTAATTGAGCTAGGATTGCTATCATGTTCTATTGTAATATTTGTTGCCCTAATAACATATAATATTGTTATCATGTTCTTTATTTTATTTTTTGGCACATTTCTTATCATTGTGTTAACATCAACAAAATAGAATAATCTATTCCTTTATATATATATATATATGTTGAATATTATAGCAGTAATAATTATTACATTTATAATTACATTATATTTATATAATTTTATGTATATCCTATCTTTAACATATTATATGTGTATATTATATTATATTTAACCTATCACATATTTCTATAATATTGTTATTTTAAAAATATATCCCTTTATCCCTATAACACTCTTTTAAAAAAATTATTTGTTTCTTTTTATAAGATTTTTTTTTAATTTTTAGATATATTAATTAGTATTTTTTCTATATACTTTTACTTAATTATTCTCTCTCTAAATATTAATAAGAAACAATTAAATGGATTGAGAGAGAAGAAAAAAATAATTTTGGAATGATAATATAAATTATTGACAAATTTAATATGATAAACTAAATTAATTACTTTTCTTAAGGAAAGTGAATTAGTTTAAAGAGTTTTATAATTAGAGACAGAGGAAGTATAAGATATATATATTATAAATAAATAAATATAATAAATATTAATGTATTAATTTATAATATACATATATATTATATTTATTTTAATTAGAATTATATTTTATATATATTTAAAATAATTTTGACACAAACTTAAATTATATTATTAATTAAAATATTTTTTTAATAAAATATTTGAACAAGATTTATAGTTTTAAAAAACTAATTTGATTATAATTTTAAGAAAAAATAATTGCATAAAAATTAATTTTTATAATTTGGTTAAAATTATATTTTTTATAATTTTCATAATTTGTTAAAATTAAATTAAAAAATATCTTTTTATAAAATTATATATATTTTTAATGAAACAATAATTTTGTCATTTGTGCACAATTGATATTATGTCTTATTGTTACGTGGTTTGTGATATGGTGGTTGAATATGATTAAATTTATATTGTTTTCATTCTACTTTCAATTTTATTCTACTTTGACCACTAAATGAGCTATAAAAATAATAAGAAAAACATGAAAATATTAAAGAAAAGTAATATAAATTATAAAAAGTAAATAAAAAAATAAATATTATTATTGTTTAATTTAAACAAAGAGAAAAAAAGACAAAAAAAGAGAAAAGAAATAGACTACTAGATAGCCATATTGTTTTTTTTATATAAATATAAAAATAAAAAGAAAACTAAAGAAAGGAAAGCAACAACTAAATAAATTAATATTAAAAATAGATAAATAGTAAGTTAACCTATAACTTCTCACTTAAAAGTTGTAAACTATGTCATGTTTTTTTTTCTTTTTCATTGAAGTAGTAAAAATTTAATGACTCTAATTTCAATTTTTTTCAACACAACTTTAAAGATGAAAGGAGTGTTTTCTTTTCCTTTTTTCATCAAAGTTGTAAAATACTTTATCACTTGAGCTCTTGTTTGAACTCGACTTTAAAGTTGTAAGGGGTATTCTTTTTAAGTATATTATTTACGGCTTCAAAGTCATAAAATAATTTTTTATTTTAATTATTTAATGAATTAATGTATGTTTTCTTTTTTAGTTTTATTTAATATTTTTATATTATTTTACTAAATATTTTTTATATTTAATATCTTCTATAATTTTTGCTAAAAGATTACTATTTATTTTATAAGTTAAAAAAATAATACAAAAGACTTAAATTAAAATAAAATATTAAAATATAATTTTTTTAACAATTTTTTTTAAAATGTTTTGTTATTAATATTAACAAATAATATTAATTTATAATTTATCAAATAATATTAATTTTTATAGTTATCATTAAATAAATTAATAATTTCGTATGATAATATTAATTAATTTTATTTTATAAATTATTTTAATGTTAATAATATAAAATAATTTAATAATAAAAATAAATTTTAAAATAAAAATAACTTAATACATTAATATAAAATGAACAATACAAAATTACACACAAACATAAAATAAAAAAGTAAAAATAATATTAATTATGAACTTACATATATCGACAATTATTATGATTATATCTTTCAGTTTTACACCATAAATAATTTTACACAATGAACAATATACAAAAAATATAAAAAATATCAAATAAAATAATATAAAATATAATATTTTTTAAAAAAAGATATACATTAATTCATTAAATAATTTTTAAAAACTTTTTACAAATTTGAAATCATAAATAGTTTATCACTTTTAAAAAAATTAAAAATATTTCTTACAATTTTAAAGTGGTGTTAAAAAAATAAAAAAATTGAAATTGTAAAGATTTTAAGACTTTCATAGTATTTTATCAAATAATTTTTTTTAAAAAATAGCCCTTTCCGTCGTTTCCTCCTGAAACGTCTATATGTTTAGTTATTAAGAATTGGGCATTTTTTCGTTTCGCTTTTCGCAAAATTTCGGATCTCTTCTGTTTCTTCGAATCAAAACCCTAATCCCCCCAATTTTTCATTTTTCAACCTCTCTCTCTCTCTCTCTCTCTAAGTTCCCAACGGTTATCACCATTCAACAGCTCGATCCACAGGTTATTTGTTCTCTTTCTACTTCTTCTTACCCTGTTTCTCAATTCTCTCTCTAAGTGTTTTTTTCGCTTTTAATCTGAACCATAACTATGAAATTCTTCGAATTAAACTCTATTATGTTGTTTCAGCCTTTTAGGTTTTATTTTTCTTTTATTTTCGCAATTCTGGAATTTCGCGATTTGCAATCTGCATTCGGTGGTTATTGAATTTTTGGTATCGGAATTTCGGGGATGTGTTTGGATTTGGATTGGGTTTGTTCGTTGATGGATCCTTGAGGAGGATTTGCGGTGGCTTTTGGTGTGTTGTAGATTTTGTTGATTGCTTTGTATCGGGCGCACGTTGGCAATCTATTTTGAAGACCGAAGAACAATTAATTTCACTGATTAGTAGCACTTGATATGTTGCAGTGATTATCTCAAAAAAAGCTTATTTTGTTTTAATATTTTTCATGACTACATGGTTTTGCTTGTTCTAATACGAATATGGTGGTGGTTGAGTTTCTATGCAGCTGATTCTACATGTGTTGCTGTACTAGAGAATGTGATTTTTCATCTTTTTCTTGAGGCATGTTGTATTTGTAGGTGTCTGTCCTTTTATTAGTATAATACTGTCACTAATGTATTAATTAATTACATGTCATTCAAAGGTAGTTGAATGGTTGCACATTTTATCCTCTCAGTACAAAGGATTGGAGGTAAATAATAATAATAATAATAATAATAATAAAAATAAATAATAATAATAATAAAAATGGAAGGTGACTGAGGGTGTATATGATTTTTAACTTTAGTCTATCCACATTCACATATGGGGGGTATGCTTGAAAAGAATATTGATCAATTAAAGATAATTCTGATTTTTGTTTTTGGTAAACTTAGTGTTCCTTCGGCAGATCAATATGCTGTGGGGTAGTCCAAGACATATAGTCCTATTCTGATTGTTAATTTCCTTGTTTCTATCATAAGATTATTTACAGAAGAATGGGTAGATTAATGATGTGTTGAGAGGGGGGGGGGTAAATTCTTCTTCTAATGCTTAGCTGCAATGAATGTCGTTATATATTGGACTTGACATGTCATATTGTACCTCTGTTTGGAGGTTAGTATTGTATGCCTTTTATGATGGTTGAAAATATTTTGATTGGGAAAGGTTCTGTTGGATATTTGCAAAAGGTAAAAGTTATCAGGTGATGAGCCTTAATTTTCTGCTTGAGATTAATATCAAGGTTATCAAATCAATATTTGTTGAGCTAATTTTTGAATCGTGAATCATAATTTGTATCGAATTGTAAGATTCAAAGACAATGAAAAAATATTTCAAATATATCATATTGAAGATATATGAACTAGGAATAGTTAAAACAACTCAACAAGAAGTCTTATAAACCAAATTACTAGTTCTATCTGAGTTTGTGAAACCTTTATTTTAGAATGATGAAAACAAATTAATTAAATAGCTAAATAGAGTACATGCATCAATGAGTTAAACTTATGTGACCTTTTAACTTTTTCATGAAAATTGATTAAAGAAAAGTTAAAAAAAGAAAAAATAATGAATTGTTGAATCATGTGATTTGTATCGTTGATACTAAAGTGCATAGCTTCATTCATGTATCGTAATATACTAAGTAATTTAAGATTCATCTTAAGATATGTATTGGTAAGTAGCCAAATTGTATCGAATCGTAAGATTCAAATCGTGAATCGTAAGATTCTGATAACTATGATTAATATTGTTATCTAGAAAGATTGATTAGAACATGTACTGTGCTTGTGCACTTTGAAGTTTGAAGTAGTACAAGAGTTTGGCTTGATTTCTGTAAGATGTAGTTTTCATCTCTTGATGATTTTTGTATTAAGTTCTGTGTTAGCATCCTTAAAGCTTTATTTGTTGCCTAATTGTCCAGTAACCTTGGATCTGCTTGATTTTTATTGTTCACTGTATTAGGATGCAATTAGGATGCAATTAAATCATAGTAGTATCATGAAAAAGGTAAAATTAAAATTGTGAGAGAGATGAGAGAGAAAGTTAGTGAGAGAAACGGGGAGGGGGTGAGGGTGAGAAACAAACATAGTTTTAGGGAGCGTCATGGTGAGAGGAACAAGGATAGAACATGTCTCAACTACACCGGATTCGGACACGGACAACATTACAGGGAACCTGCGGACACCCGACGCTGGGGAGAAAATAGAAAAAATTGGAGGAACATGGCAGACGTGACTTCCTTCTATTTCACCAGATTTCCCGAGGAGATGAAGGAAAGAGATTTATGGGTGATTTTTAAAAAATGGGGAGACGTAAGAGAGATCTTCATCGCAAAAAATAGGAACAAGAGTGGAAGAAAGTTTAAGGGGGTTGAAGATGTTGCGTACCTTGAAAGGAAGTTAGACAATATGATCGTGGGTGGGCTTAAGCTACATGTGAATTTGCCCAAACACAGCAGGGAGAGGAGATTGGATGAAAGGGAGAGAGTTGATGATAAAACGATAGGAAAGAACAAGGGCAAAGAGAAAGTCACCTGGGCACAAACTGCTACGTATGCTGAAACCCAAAGACAAACGCATTATCGTCAATCATATGCAACAGCTCTCGCGTCGACTAGCCACACAAAGATGAGGCGAAGACCCACGGCGCGCACTCTAGCGATGTAGCTACCATCCCATTCAACCGTCCAGTTATCCATCCCCACGGAAAACAGAAAATGGTATGACGAGGCTTGGGTCGGCAGGCTTAGAAACTTGTCAATTTTTGACAGATTGGAAGAGGAATTCTGGTGGGATGGGGGCGAGGATATTAAACCCATACACCTGGGGGATGATATGGTTTTACTAAAGGGGCTCAGTGACTCCAAAGCAGAAGCTTTATGCAGAGAGGCAGAGGAGAACGGTACGTCTATGTTCCATACGCTGCACAAATGGTCCCCAGCTTTGAGTACTGGTTTCAGATTGGTATGGATTCAGTGTTGGGGAATCCCTTTGCACGCATGGAATCTAGAATACATTAGACATATTGTTGCAGGGGTAGGGGACCTGGTGGAATTGGATGATGATACCGATGACATCAACCGTTTGGACAGGGCACGGGTGCTTATCAAAACTCCATGGCAGCCCACTATCCATCATAACATTGCGGCGTCCATTAACGATGTGATTTACAATATTAGCATGGTGGAGGAGACATGCTATAGCTTCTGCAAGTGCAGACGGGGGAGATTCGACGCGTCCTCGGAAGAAATCTCCTCCGACGAAAGTATTATGGATCTGAGTGAGTCATCGGAGGCTACAGAAATGGTCGTGGAGACTCCGGCGCACGTCGGGATGCTGAACGACGATCTGATAGTTTGCAAAGGTGAAGGGAAGGCGGAGCGGTCGTTACCTGAAGGTCGTATCTCCGCGTAGGGACCGGTGGACACACACTCGTGTTCTGACAAATCAAACAGTGGAGCAGGTGGTGCAGGCACAGCTTTCGGCGTGATGCAGTCCCCAATCTGCACGAGCCTGAACAACGACACCGACAACAGAGAGGGTCGCATGGGGGTAAGGAATGATGCTGACGGGATGTCGGAGGCCGAGGATGTGGTTTTGGTAAATGAGAGCGCGGTCAGCGGGTCTGCACAGAAAAGTCCTTCCCCATTTTCGCAAGTTTATCCTGAACTTGAAAGGAAGAAGTCACGTGAAGTTGGGGAATTAAAAATCGCTGACTGTACACCAGCGGCTCCCACCATTTTTTGTTCAGCCAACAACAAATGTAAGGATTTGGGCCATAATTCGAATGGGCCTAAATTTTTGGGGAAGGTGTATGTACGTAATAGCGGGTGCACAAAGGACATTGAGCCCATACAAATTTTAGGATCTCAATCTGAAAAAATTAAACAGCAGCCCAGTAACAAAGATAAAGAGATCGTGACTACCTTTTCCAAGCCTGAAAATTCTCCTCCTTTGGCAAGGGACAGTGGCCTTAAGGACTTAGTGATTTGGGATGACAGAATATTGGAAATGGGCGAATGTTCAGCTGAGACAAAGACAACACAGAATACTACAAAAAATGATTGGAGAACTGATGCAGCCAGTGATTGGGAGATAGCAAAACTACTGGGGCTTGATGGATTTAATCGGTCAGTTATGGAAAATCACATGATGGCCATGGAAAAAAGAGACAAGGATGAGGCTCAGAGGTTGGGGAATGAGGCACGTGATTCATGAAGATTCTATCATACAACACAAGGGGGTTGGGGAGGGGTGTTAAGTGTGGGCTGCAATTACGAAAATGGTGAAAAAAGAAAAGGTAGATATGTTATGCCTGCAAGAAACTAAAAAAGATAAGATAGATGTTATGACCTGCATTGCTCTATGGGGTAGTGCTGATATTAAGTGGGAATTCCTGCCAGCAATGAACAGGGCTGGAGGTTTACTATGTATATGGGATGAGAAGGTTTTTGTATTAGAAAATAAGAAGTTAGGGGCTGGATACATATATTTGGAAGGGGTATGGGCTGCTGATGGTAGTAAAATTACAATTGTGAATTTATATTCACCATGTGAGATATCTTTGAAAAGATTACTATGGGAAGATATAAGGCAGCTAAGACAGACAAATATGGGGGGTTTATGGTGCATAATAGGTGATTTCAACAACATTAGGTGGCCTCAGGAAAGATTGGGGATTTGTCAGAGATATCAAGATGATGGCATTATCAAGGATTTTAATGACTGGATAACAGAGTTAGAGGTAGTTGATGTGCCTTGCATTGGGCGCAAATTTACATGGTATAGACCAAATGGGACTGCTAAAAGTAAACTGGACAGAGCCCTTATTTCTGGTGAATGGAAGGCCAAATGGCAGGATACTTTTTTGAATATTATGGATTGTAATTTCTCCGATCACTGTCCTATTTTGCTGATATCCTCTTCTGTTGATTGGGGCCCGAAACCATTTCGGGTGTTGAACTGCTGGATCCAAGATAATTCTTTCAGAAAGCTAGTGTCTGAGGGCTGGAGTTCTAATCTGTCTAGTGGTTGGGGGAGTTTTGTTTTAAAAGAAAAAAGCTCAAGGGTTTGAAACAGAGGCTCAAGTTATGGAATAAATCACAACCTGGGGATTTGCAACTGAAAATTAAAAATCTAGAGCTGGAAATCAACAAGATAGAAACTAATGGTGATGATAGGCATTTGAATGATGATGAGATATTGAGAAGAAAACAAATTCAGGAGGAATTGTGGGTGGCAGCCCAAGCACATGCTTCAATTCTAAGACAAAAAGCTAGGTCCAAATGGATAAAGGAGGGTGACTGCAATTCCAGATTTTTCCATCTGACTGTAAATTGGAAGCGCAATATTAACATGATCAGAGGGCTGATGATTGATGGGTGTTGGATTGCAGAACCAAACAGAGTTAAAGAAGAAATCAGATTATTTTTCAAGAGGAAATTTGATGAACCAATTGGGAAGAGACCCAACCTAGATGGTATTAATTTCAAGACTATTGAACAGCAACACAAGGACATCTTGATGGCTCGTTTTGATGCAAATGAAATAAGGGAGGCAGTGTGGGCTTGTGGCAGTGAAAGGAGTCCGGGGCCGGACGGTTTTAATTTTAAATTCATCAAAGAATTCTGGGGGATTATCAAAGCTGATTTTCTTCGTTTCATGGATGAATTCTATGTAAACGGTATAATTCCGAAGGGTGGCAACGCATCTTTTTTAGCTCTAATTCCTAAGGTTCATGACCCTCAAGGCTTGAATGATTTCAGACCCATCTCACTAATAGGCTGTGTTTACAAAATACTGACCAAGGTTCTAGCTGCAAGGCTGAAAAAGGTGCTGCCTTTTATCATTGATCACCGGCAATCAGCTTTTATTCAGGGCAGACATTTGTTACATAGCGTTCTCATAGCCAATGAGGTGGTTGATGAGGCAAAAAGGAATAGCGGAAGCTGTCTTGTTTTCAAAGTGGATTATGAGAAGGCATATGACTCCGTTAGTTGGGAATTTTTGTCATCCATGATGAAGCGGATGAGTTTTTGTTCTAGATGGATTATGTGGATTGAAGGGTGTTTAAAGTCAGCTTCAATATCTGTTTTGGTTAATGGAAGCCCTACAGCTGAGTTCACACCACAAAGGGGCCTTAGACAGGGTGATCCTCTAGCCCCACTCTTATTCAATATTGTGGCAGAGGGCCTCACAGGTATGATGAGAGAAGCTCAACTAAAGAATATGTTTGATGGTTATAAGGTGGGGAAGAAAAGTGTTGATATCAGCATCTTGCAATATGCTGATGATACCATTTTCTTTGGTGCAGCCTCGGTGAAAAATGTTAAAACCATTAAAGTGATGTTAAGGTGCTTTGAATTGGTATCGGGGCTGAAAATAAATTTTGCTAAGAGTAGATTCGGGGTGTTTGGTATGGATGAGCAGTGGTCTAACAATGCTGCCTCTTATTTAAACTGTAGACGTTTATCGCTACCATTTTCCTATTTGGGTGTGCCTATTGGTGCGAATCCGAGACGTGTTGAGACATGGGATCCTTTGATCAAGAAATATGAGCGAAAGTTAGCTAAGTGGAAACAAAAATACATCTCTTTTGGGGGAAGGATGACTTTGATTAAGTCAATCCTGAACTCGATTCCCATATTTCTTTTTTCTTTTTTCAGGGTACCGAAGAGGGTGATATCTTTCCTGGAGCGAATTCAGAGGAGGTTTTTGTGGGGTGGAAATGCTGATCAAAAAAAGATTGCTTGGGTAAGTTGGGAGTTGATTTGCAAACCAAAGGAGTTTGGGGGTCTGGGAATTAAAGATTTAACTAAGTTTAACCTTGCTTTACTTGGAAAATGGTATTGGAACATGTTCCACCAGCAGGATGATTTATGGGCACAAGTTATAGATTCAAAATATGGTGGCTGGAGGAGTCTATGTGAGTCTAGAAGATTTGGCAGCGAATCCATTTGGTGGAGGGATCTCAGTTTATTAGGTAATCCTAATGATGGGGGACAATGGCTTAGAGATGGGATAAAATGGAAAGTGGGTTGTGGTTCTAAGATACTGTTTTGGGAGCATGGGTGGAAAAATGATGGGATGTCTTTAATGGAGAGGTATCCAAGACTGTATCAGCTCTCTCATCAACAACAACATTTTATCCACCAAATGGGTATCATGACACAATCTGGATGGGAATGGAAGCTTAGGTGGAGAAGAAATTTTATGGAAGGGGAGGTTGAATCAGCTGTAAATTTTATGAAAGATATTCAAGATTCGGTTATACAATCACAACAACAAGATAACTGGATCTGGTTGGCTGACTTGAGTGGATTGTACATTGGGGAGTGCTTACAGCTTTATTGACAGTGCAAGGAATGGTACATATCATGATGATATGTTCAAGGACTTGTGGAAGCTAAAAATACCTAATAAAGCTCTATGCTTTGCGTGGAGGCTGTGCAGGGACAGACTGCCATCTAAGATGAATTTGAGTAGACGAAATGTGGAGCTCATTGACACTCTTTGCCCTTTCTGCAGGAATAAGGATGAGGATGCGTCACATTTATTCTTCAGTTGTGATAGAATTATGCTGCCGCTTTGGTGGGAATCTATGTCGTGGGTAAATATTGTAAGTGTATTTTCAATAACCCCGAAAGAACATTTCACTCAACAATTGTTCTACTGTGATATTGGTTTCTGCATGAAGAGATGGCAGATTTGGTGGGTAGCTTTGACTTGGACCATTTGGTGTCATAGGAACAAGATCGTTTTCCAAAATGAGAGCTTCAATAGGCAGAAATTGATGGATGATGCGTTATTTATATGCTGGTCTTGGCTAAAAAATTTGGAGGCTGGTTTTAACTTTCCTTTCCATTTCTGGTCTACCAATTTAGGGATGTCTTTTGTACTCCGGGGGAGGAAGACTTAAGATGTATTTTCTGTGTTTTGTCCTAGTCTTAAGTCAGAACGTAGTTGGCTTTTTTCATGCTTTTTCATGTTTTAAGCCACCTAGGTTCTACTTTTGTTCTTGCTAGGTTGTATGCTATACAGTACTTCTTGTACTGTTTTTTATATTTATATATATATATATATATATATATATTATCTTTGCTGATAAAAAAAAAAAAAGGATGCAATTAAATCAAATACTCTCCAACATATTATTTGGTTTCATATTGGTAAAATCCAAACTGGATTTGGGGGTTTGACTATTTTGGTCATGGTGTCTTAGGTTTAAAGTGATGGTGTTTAGCTGTTTAGGCTTGTTCTCCTTTTGCCTCACCCTCTACCCTAAATATGACCTTATAATCCTTAGTTGAAGAAAAATGTTTTTTGATGGTTCTTGGGGTGGCAGAGGGTGTAGGAAACTTGATTCATCGCATTTTGGTTGGAAAATAAGGGGTCAAATGTTTGAGTGGATCTGTGTTATGGGTTCTTCATGGTCTGTTTTAAAATTTCAATATAATTGTACCTGTACCTGATTGAAGTCCTGTAATTGTATCTGTGTGAGAAGTTATATTGCATTATGTTTGGAAATCTCCTATAGTGAGGGTGTATGCAAGGAAGAAATGTAGGGAATCTTGATCTTAAGTGGGCAAGGGAATTGGCATGATTGGAAATAACCTACTGCCAGCATGGCCGGCCAAGGGGAAAATTGGAGGGAAATTCTGTTGTAAGCTTTAGAGAAATGGAGAAATATTAAACAAGGGAAAGAGTTGTCACTAAGGAATGGATATGATAAATCATAGCCTCTCAAATGTCCTTTGTTACTGTATTTTTTTTGTTCAGTTGAATCTCATCCATTCTGAATTATTGATATCCTTTTATTTCTCTATATGAACTGGTCCAGTAAGTGTTTATCAGATTATTTGATTCCGAACTATCAGTTGCCATCCTTTTAATACTTGATTAAACAAATTATGTACTTCTGTAGTATTGGTTCATAATGTTATTAGTTTTAAATTTTCTATGCAGTTGTAACTGAACCTGATTGAAGCATTGTAGTTGCATCTGTATGAAAACTTAAATTTTCTATGTTAGGAGTCCCTCATTGAGTAGAATAAATTACTTGATGTGGTACTTAAGCCTTGAGGTTCTCCCACCTGATGGACTAGTATTCAATGTCTTGATTCAACCTGGCCAAGAGATATACCCAAGAACTTGGTCCTCTGCACTTGGTTTGGCTTGAGCGACCAGAAGTTCAAATTCTTGGATGTACTCCTCAATCCCTTCGGTTTGTCTCAATGCCCCCAATCTTTCATATAGCGTTCCTCGCCCATTTCCTCCAAACCACCGCATCAGTGCTTCCGCGAATTCTCTCCAAGAAGGGTTCTTGGACTTCTGAGGCCAGAACTAGAACCAGTGACAGGATTACCCTACATGTTGATGAACGCCAATTTTAGCTTATCTGAAGGTTCAATCTTCTGTATTTCAAAGAATTTTTCCGCTCTCGCCAACCATCCAAGTAGGTCATTACCTTCAAAAGCAGGTAATTCAACCTTCTTGATCCAAGGACGAAGAGGAAAATTTTCTTCTTCCTCGGATTCTCCAATCTTCTCTTCCAGTTTGACGTAGTTCATATCAGGCTTTAATTCTGCCAGTTGTTGTCCTTGCTCACTGACAGCTTTCTCCAATGCTCCAACCCGATTTTCCATTGCGATTGGTGATGGCAGGTCGGACCAACTTGTTAGGAACTTCTTTCCAAAGTAGGAAAAATGGTACCCACAAGGGAAAAATTGCACACAACAGGGAAAAACTGGAATAGCTTTCTTATTGCTGAAAGAGAGAGAACAAACCAAGAGCAAAGGTATACGAGTATACCTCCAAAGGAGCTTTCTCCTTTTACACTGGCAATAGCCCAGTAACTGTATATTTCAAATCCTCTCCTTTTACTAAAGAGAGGACTCTTTATTGGAGTTACAATTCTTCAATTTATCCCTCCTCCCTTTTTCTTTTCCCTTTGTAGTTTGTTATAGGTTAAACCGGGGCATGTTGTCCTTCAATCATAGTTCATAAAACCGGTTCGGACCGGCCGGCCGGACCAGGAATCGCTGGTAGCTCCGAGCCGAGTTGGGTGTGGAACTGGCCATGCAAGTGGCCTGGTTAGGCCCAGCAAGAACCGGCCGGATTTTGAAGAATCCGGCGAACCGGACGAGTTTAGGAACCCGGACCGGGTTTTGGTAGAAAGAACACTTGACTCAGCCACCCAATTCAGATGGAGGATCTTTCAGCAAAACAACCCTTCTGACAGAAAAAATGTGCAGACTGTAAGTTTATTCGTTGATGACATTTTTTTTTTTTGATCGGCAATTCGTTGATGACATGGATGGTGTTGCATACACTAGCAGCAACCAGATCCATTTGAGTGCTGTACCATGAAATGGTGCACATTTGGCAGTGGAATGGGAATGGTCGTGCACCGGGTGGAAGGATGAAGAGGCGCAGCAGGAAGGAATGGAAGAATGAAGGAAGGCGCAGGAAGAGGCCAGCGGCACGATAGCAAGAGAAGAGGCCAGGAAGAAAAGGAGAAAAGAAGAATATATACTAGGGTTTCTTTGGGCCTAATTTGCTTTATGTACCCATTTTTTTGCTTTCTGCAGTTTCCATATAACTTTTTGAAATGGGCTTTTGTGTTTTTATTTAGGTAGTTGCTATTTACAGTCTTTTTTATTTTTAATATACTTTACTTTGTGTTATCAACTTTAATACTTCAATTGTTATTTTGGATTTTCAGTATAGAATTATGGATGAAATTTTCTTAATCAAATAATGTTAGTTATATACGTATATATAATATAATTTTAAATTTTTTAATATTGACTGGATCAAACTGGGCCAATTACTGGCCCACCAGTTGGACCCCTGACCCAATGACCCACTACCTCGACCGGGTCAATGACCGAGCTGGTTTTCACAACTATGCCTCTGATAATCCTTGAGCACTTGATTGTTTGCAAACAGATTGACACCCATGATGATACTGACATTAACAGAATGTTATGTGATAAATGTGGTTTGGTTTTGATTTTTTAGATATTGTTAACTCTATTAATTTTGGTAGTTCAATAGAGAACAATAGAAAACAATTTAATCTGAATATTTCTTTTATGTTGCAGGGACATATTTGCTACTGAAGAGATGTCTCCTGCTTCCAAATCTAAGTCTAAAGACAAAAAGGCTGTCAAGGAAGCTCAAAAGTCTTCTGCCAAGTCTTCAGGATCTGGTAATGCAGTGGCTGGTGTACCAGCTAGTGCATACAACCCTTTATCAGGAACATTCCATACTTTGGAGATGTCACCAACATCTACTTCCCAAGTACATTCTAATGGTCGATTTCGGAACATAGATGAGACAGATGAACATCCTGCAGGCTCAGTGGTAGCTGGTGTGGAGTATGATTCTGTTTCTAACAATGGTAGTTGGTCTGGTGATTCAGAGGACCATAAAGACAAAACTTCTAATCCTCCTGCTCGACTGGAAGCAGTACCAGGAGCTGATAATGACAAACGAGAGAAAATCCGCCAGAAGAATGAAAAGAAGCATCAACGACAGAAGGAAAGGCGGGCACAAGAGTTGCATGATCGTTGCACTGGATATATTATGTCAAGGAAACTTGAGGCACTTGCTCAACAGCTCGTGGCAATGGGGTTTTCTCATGAGCGTGCAACAGTAGCATTGATACTGAATGAAGGAAGGGTGGAGGAATCAGTAGCATGGCTGTTTGAAGGTGGTGAAGAAGCAGATAATCATAAAGATACAAATATAGGTGGGGGTAATTTGAAAATTGATATATCAGAAGAACTTGCTCGAATTGCAGACCTAGAAATCAGGTACAATTGCTCAAAACAGGAGGTTGAAAGAGCAGTTGTTGCTTGTGAGGGTGATCTTGATAAGGCTGCAGAGTCTTTGAGAGAATTGAAGCTGGATCGACCAACTGGTCCACCAAAGCCAGAGGAAATTGGTGATCTTTCTTCCCTTAGCAGTAAGCAGTCAGGAGCTCTGAATCAGAATGCTAGGCAACAGACAAAACCCATACTTTCTCCAAATCAACCCAAAAAAGATGAAAAGGATTTTAACTATGCAAAGCAAGCAGTTATTCTAGGAGGATCTATGGAATCCAGCAACAGACTTGTGCAGCCTCTTAAGAGAATCTTACCCAAGCCTGAATGGGCCAAACCTCAACAAGCTGCTGTACCAGCTGACAAGAGGTGGCCGGGTGCAGGATCTAATCCTTCGGTTTCTTATTCATTGGCTTCACCATTGCAAGTGTCACCCACATCTGCTAAGACAGATGCTTCTTATATGGCTGTGGGAGGTGATTATAAGAACCTTCAACCTGGATCAGCTAGGGAGCCAGTAACTGTGATGCAGCGACCTCAAACTGTAAATGCAAAGCAGATTCCAGCTGCCAGCATGAGTTCATCTTCTCCCGGAGTAGCTGCCAGTTGGTATCCAACTAATAGTATTGAAGTCATGAGGTCCAATGGTTTTATATCTCATCCTCCTAGCACTAGAAGCCTCAGTTCAAACTATTTCAGTTCTAATCAACTGTACCACCAACTTCAATGTCAACCTCCTCAGCAGTTTGTGGCTGGCAACAGCAGTTCAGTAGATCTCCAAGCAACTAATCAAGGGAATAGCTTATGGAATAGAACAGCTGCATCTCCAAGTCTTGCTGCCGCTTCTTCTCTTGGACTCTTTTCTGGGCTAGGATCGGCAGCTACATCAGGGGCAACTTCTCCAGTAGACTGGAGCACTGGTGGGACCATGCAATTTGATTATACCAACATAGACTGGTCCTTGGATAGAGGTTTATCTCCGCCAAGGTCTAATGCATTATTGTTTGGGCTTTCACCTTTTACAAAGAGTAGTAGTACTCTATATGGCTCAAATGCTTCTGGCGCAGTTGCTCAGCCGGCAAGTAGATCATTACCCTCTAATGGTAGCATGGTTCCCTTGCCTGGATTGCAAAATGGTGGAGTATCGTCTGCTGAAACATCAGGTTCTCGGGATTGGAGTTCTCCATTTGAAGGGAAAGACCTCTTTAGTTTCCCAAGACAGTTTGTTTCTTCTCCTTCTCTGTAGAGTCGAGGGGAGAAATCAAATGAATAAAAAAAGACCAACAAATGTGTGGATTTGATGTTTGTTCCTATGATGCTATAGTTGATGTGATTTTGGTGGTAAGCTTTCTCGTAGCATTTCACATGCATGCACAATAGACTACCCCGTCACTTGCTTGTCACATGCACAATTCACTTCCATACACTAAGTACACTATATAAACTGGGCAGAGCCGTGGAATGTCTGATAGAATCCCAAATATCCGATGGCGCTGTTCAGTTTTCGTGACAATTTTGTGGCAGTGTTACATTTTGAAAGTACAGGGGCTATATTTTTTATTAAATTAGTTTGAAAGTTGATCAAGTAACGTGATGCATTTAATAAAGGAGCACTATCAAACAATATACTTTATTTAACACTACTAATTAAAATTTACCAAAATTTATGAAATTAGTGGAACTTTATTAAATAAGGAGTGATATTTCTTTGTACAATTTGGTGATTTTTAATAAATTTAAACCAACAAATAGTGTTTAAAAGAGGGTGAGATTTTATTGTTAGCACTTTTTTTATTTGAATATGGAACAGATGTCCAATTTTAAGAAGCCAATTGAGACTAGCCGCATTCAATCCTGCTGCTGCATTAAACTTCAATGCAACAACAGACTGAAGAGTTTTATTTCAATTGGATGCCACTTGTTATATTTTTTCGAGTTAGGGAAGCTAATAGCTATTGGTTTACTATTACTTCAAGAGCTAAGATGGGCATCCTTTTTCGTAAGTTGTTTTATACATGAATGGAATCAAATCTTTCCCATTCACCTCAACTGTAGGTTGTTGTGTTGGAAGTGAATTGTAATAGTGTGAACTTTACCTGCAACTTATGAGTTTTAATCATGAAGTTATTATTATAGTAAGAACGTTACCTAAGCAGCTCACTGTTAATTCTACAATTTTATCTACGAAAATACCTAGGCAATATAATAAAAACAAAACAACTCGACATTCTTGTTCCCATAATTAAATGGAGTTTCATCCGATATTATTAGTTAGAAAAAAAAAAACTTACAATTGTCGATACAATTAGGGTGACAGAATAGAGAGAGACATTAATTTAGTTTTTACTTTGAATCTAGTTTATGTCAACATGCCATTTTTCCTCCTGTCTTTCAAAAACTAGGTTGCTCCAAATTTCAAATTTCTATTGTGAAACCACAGTTGACGTCTGAAATCTGACATTCCTTCGTTATCCAAGCTATTTAGCCCCCCCCCCCCCCTTTTTTTGTGGCGACGACTTCCAATTTATTGTTCAAGCTAAAGTTTGTTTTATATCAAGAATAATTTTTCACACTATACACTTATTCTAATGTAAAATTTACGAGACTTTAATTGGAATAAACATTCTAATTACATTTAATGGTTTAAAATCAAATTTATCCAACTTTGAAACAGAACTCAGACAACCTAAAACTAACAACATTATTTTTGGGTCTTTGATCAGTCCTCAGATGCATGCTACAAGACCAATTATTCGGCATTGTAAAGACTTAGAGGCCCTGCTTTATATTTATTCATTCAATTTTCTTTATTTAATTTTTATTGACTTCCAGCAGTTAAAGCTGCAGAACTTTTTTTTTTTTACATCATTAAATGATGCAGGAAAGAAGACAAGATAATGCAATTTTACATAACTATATTCTTATCTTATAAGACCGTAGGTTAAACAGACTCAAACACCAGAAGGAGAGGCAGAAGGACTTGAAGTAGGTTCTTCGTACCACTGATTTTCCTCTCGAGTGAGAAAATAGGCATCTGCAGTTGGAAAGAGACGAAGGTGAAAAGTCCACATTAAAGCCAAATACATCATAAGTTTTGCTCTATCATTCTAAAACAACCTCAATACTTTATAAAGTATTAATAAGAAATTGGATGTATTCAACATCTTCTTGATAACATAAAAATCATTCAATCCTTTATTTTTTAATTAGAAGGATTATTCATTGAAAGTGACATTCTAATGTTAAAAACTGATCAACAGGGGAACATATTTTGCTCCACCTGACTTGGTAATATGTGTGCTTATAACATAAATTAAAATTTCACTGTCAATGCTTTGAAAGGTGCTGCTTTGTTCATCGTTTTTCCATTAACTAAATGCAGATGATTGTTATAACGATGGTCTTTCACGCACCATTCTTAACATCAATAGCCACGTATAAGAAAAAAAATTATATTTGTCTAAGAATACGGGTTTACCTACAGAATACATCATTATGCACCAGCACCAACATGCAGCACTATATAAAATGTTTAATGAGACAACAGCAGCATCCTTTCGGTTAATGCTTGCCAGACAAACTTTTCAGCAGACTCCACCAAAAATGCCATCTGGCTTACCCGAAATCACTTGCCCCACCAGAACTTCATTCAAAGGGGGCCTTTTAGTAGAACTTTTTATATTTTTCAAATTAAAATCAGCTATTGCAAGGAATTTACATTTCTAACAGCTCATATTTTGTGGATCAAATGCACATACAAACTATGCATAATCTTGTGTAATAAAAATAAAAATAAAAATAACCAATGTCAACTACTAAATTCATTTCCCACTTTTCAACAAAATTGTTGCAGCATAAGAAAAGCAGATTAAATAATTTTAGCTTCTGGGTTATATGGAAATAGAGCTTCAATATATTAGGAACATGGATGTAGTTTTCAACCTTTCGAGGTTAATTTATTGAAGCTAACCTGCTAAGAACACATCTTTGTATTCATCATCATCATAAACAAATTGTGGAGGATCAAGAGAACCAACTCCAACAATGGTGCTTCCGCTGCATGAGAAACATTAAGACACAATATAAGATGATTGCATCTTCTAAAATCAAGACTATCATAGTCTAAGGAAAGAAGAGCAAGACCAATACTGGAGTACAGGACTACTACAGCATAAATAATCATTCAGAACAGGAAAATGTAAACCTCAGTTTACTTTCGTTTATTACAACCTTTGACAGAATTAGAATTATAAAGGAATAAATTCAATCATTCAGACTATATGGGTATTTCGGGAAAATTCATTACTGAGGAAATTCATGGAAAAGAGAATAAAACTCTATCTTGCTACAGTAAGAGAGAGATGCTTGCTATGAACCAATATAAACAGAATTGAAGGACAGAATGAAAGATAGAAAGAACAAAGAATGAATCTGTTCTTGGAGAATAAAATCTTAACAGAAAAAGAAAGAAATCTGCTTCTTTGGGTTTCCCTTCCTCAAAAAGACAGTTGCAACCTATAAAGCATATACTCAAACATTGACATGGACAATCCAATGCGGCTAATGCCCAAAATGTAAGACACCAGGACATTGCACACACAAACATGCATGAGAAAGTCCAGTGATAAACATGACAAAAGCTCTAGGTTGATAATCAACATTTCTATATCCACCTTCTTCCAATGATATGGGCCTAACAAAAGTATTAAGAGGAAATGGCATCATTTTGGGTACGAATTTTTTCTCTTTACCAAAAACTTACAAAACAAACGAGTTATATCATTCTAAAATGGTATATTCAACTTTTCAAACAAGTTGGGAAGCTTTACATTTTTTCAATGATAATGATGAGTCACAAAGATATTACCATGCTGTCCAGCTTTGGTTCCACAGTCAAGGACTTGGCGATCACTTGACCACTAAAGCTATGAATATTCCTGATAATGCTAGAGCCTGTTGGTGGCATTTTGCCGCCTTTTTGTGCAGCGTCCTTTGGTTCTCTATTGCTCCAAATCTTCAACCTTCGTACCAAGCATTTGACATGTGTTACAAGGTTTGGAACATAGCCAAGAAAGTCTACTCAAATGATGTTCATCGTCTCTACAGCGTGATAACCACTATGTTGTCTACCAAACTTGAGAATATGGATATGCAGACGTATCTTAGTAAGCTCAATTGTTTGATTGCTGATTATAACAATTTGATGCCTTTCCCTCCTAATATAGAGACTTTCCACGGGCAACGTAATTAGTATTTTATGGTTCCTTCTCTTGTTGGTCTCCCACCTGAGCTTGACTCAGTGCGTAATCAGATTTTATCGGTACCTACTGCTCCTACTTATGACATGGTTAGTTAACAATGAATGTCTCTTTGCACTCCGCATATTTTTGGCCATTCCTCTGCCTCTACTGTTGACTCTTCCGCTCTTGTCTCACACTCTAATCGTGGAGGATGTAACATCCCTAGTTTTTGACTTCTTCATGCGGTGATACTTCACTTAACATCCCTGTTGGTCAATTAGAACCCTCCATAGGTAGTCTTTTCCTAGACCTCGAAAATCAGCTCTGCCTACTTCCAAGATCAATGACTGACCTCACAAACCAACACAAGACTTTTTAGCGTGCTTTGTTCTCACTCACGCTTTTTGGGAAACTTCCCAGAAGGTCACCCATCCCATAAATACTCCAAACCAAACACACTTAACTATGAAATTCTTAAGTGATGGGTTACCAAAAAGTAGATGCATCTTGTTGGTATAGGTAGTACCAATTAATTCATTTAAGTCATCCTTAACTATACAGTCTCATGCCTGCACAGCCTCTGGATCCCTCTCATTCTGGTGTGATTCTATTGGGGTGTTACAGAGGACGTGATCGAGGCCGTGGTGGGAAGAATTATCATTGCAATTATTGCCAAATTTATGGTCATTTGACACTGATTGCTGCAACAAAGCCCGAGACAAGTCAAAATTGGTGAATGTTGCCCAAGCACTAATCTTGCCCCTTCTGAGGATGTCATTATCTCCACAATTGAGTATCATGATTTCCTTTAGTTTTGAGCAGTCCAAAATCTGCCTCTCGTTACTGCCACGGCTCAGTCTGGTAATTCTGTAGCCATTGTCTTTTAGTCATCCTTTCTTGGACCTTTGATACTTGACTCTAGTGCCTCTGATCATATGACCAGTAACCAATTTTTTTTTTTGTCAATTGTCATTATCAGATTCTTTGCTTTCTATTACTCTTGCAAATGGCTCTCAAATTAAAGTTCTTGGCGTTGGTCAAACCCACCCACTTCCTAACCTCCCTTTGAATTTTGTCTTGTTTGTTCTTGGTTGTCCTTTCAATTTGATTTCCATTAGTAAACTCACTTGCTCCCATAATTTTTGTCTTGTTAATGATTTTGTTCTTGTTCAGGATTGACATACTGGACGAACAATTGGAGCAGGACATGAGTCTAGGGGATTGTATCATCTTTCACCACCGGTTGCCTATGTATCCACCGCTTTTGCCGATCTTGCCCATCAGCATCTTGGTCATCCCAAATTGGAGAAGTTGTGTCTTTTAGTTCCGAATCTCTCTACACTTGAGTCGTTATAGTGTGAGTTGTGTCAGTTAGGAAAACATGTTCGTAATGCATATAGTCCTCAAGTAAACAAATGTGTTGCATCACCATTTGCTTTAGTTCACTCTGATATTTGGGGGCCTGGTTGAGTATGTTCAACTTTAGGATATTACTATTTTGTTACTTTTATTGATGACTTTTCTCGTTCTTGGGTCTTAATGAAAAACCATTCTAAAGTCTTCTCTGTCTTTCAAAGTTTTTTGCATGAAATTACTAATCAATTTGGGACACCCATTAGAATTTTACACATTGATAATGCTAGAGAATATTTGTCTTTCCAATTTCAGTCTTTTCTAACATTGCAGGGAATTCTCCATCAAACTTCTTGTGCTCACACCACAACAAAATGGTGTTGCAAAACAGAAAAACTGTCACCTAGTCGAAACAGCTCGTTCTTACTGCATGTTACTTGATCAATGCATGCCCTCGTCCATCCTCAACCATCAGATCCTGTACTCTACTTTGTACCCAACACAGAACCTCTACTTTGTTCTTCATCATGTCTTTGGATGTACCTGTCCATGATCTTTCCCCAGGTAAAGATAAACTCTCTGCTAAGTCTCTTAAGTGTATTTTTCTTGGATACTCTCGCCTACAAAAAGGATGTCGTTGCTTTTGTCTGAAACTTCAACAGTATCTTGTTTCTGCTAATGTCATTTACTTTGAGTCTACTCCACTCTTCTTTGAGACCATTGTTAGTCACGCACCGCTAGCTGATCAACTTGCTGTTCCCACTCGTTTATCGGTGAAGGCCACAATATCCGCCAGTGGTTCAACATACTGATCCCCTAGCATCATCTCTTGCTCCAACCGACCCTCCAACAACACCTCCTACACCTGAACTTCCCATTGCCCTACGCAAAGGTATTCGGTCCAGTCACAATTCTAACCCTTTATATGCTTGTACTCTTCATTGTCACCAATTATCTCCTTTCTATTTCTCTTTTATCTCCTCATTGGATTCCATGTTTATTCCTAAGTCTACAGCTGAAGCTATGGCTATTCCAGCAGGCGATGTTGGATGAAATGGCTGCTTTACAGACTAGTGGCACATGGGAGTTAGTTCATTTGCCTCCAGAAAAGACTATTGTTGGTTGTCACTGGGTGTGTACAATGAAGTTTGCACCTGATGGTAGTATTGATTGGTTCAAAGCCCGGTTGGTGGCTAAGGGCTATACTCAGATCTTTGGCCTTGACTATGGGGATACCTTTTCCCCTGTGGCCAAGATTACTTCTGTTCATTTGTTTCTTGCTATAGCTGTTATCTGTCATTGGCCACTTCACCTATTGGATCTTAAAAATGTCTTCCTACATGGTGAGCTACAGGAAGAGGTTTACATGGATCAGCCCCTAGGTTTTATTGCTTCTGCTGGATCTCATCTTGTTTGTCATCTTCGACGCTCCTTCTATGGCCTAAAGCAGTCTCCCTGTGCTTGGTTTGGCCGTTTCAGCTCGGCCATAATTCAGTTTGGTATGACCCGCTGTGAAGCTGGCCACTCTATTTTCTTCCTTCATTCTTCATTTGGCCTGTGCATTTGCTTGGTGGTCTATGTCAATGATATTGTCATTACTGGTGATGACTTTAATGGTCTGCTCAAATATTTCTTGGGCATTGAGGTTGCTCAAACCACTTTGGATATTGTCATTTCCTGGAGGAAATATGCTCTGGACATTCTCACCGAGATTGGTATGCTTGACTGTCGTTCATGTGACACTCCTATGGATCCTAACCTCAAGCTTCTTCCGGGTCAGGAGGAACCATTGGAAGACTCGGAAAGATATTGTAGACTCATTGGCAGACTCAATTACCTCACTATCACCAGGCCAGACATTGCATTTGCTGTAAGTGTGGTAAGCCAATTCCTCAATGCCCCTTGTGATAGTCATGCGCATCCTTTGATATATCAAGAATGCCTCAGGCCACAGACTATTATATCAGGACAAAGGCAATTCCACAATTGTCTGTTACTCTGATGCTGATTGGGTAGGATCACCATCAGACAAAAGATCTACCTCTAGCTATTGTGTTCTTGTTGGAGGTAACTTGATTTCATGGAGAAGCAAGAAGCAGAATACAATTTCTAGATCCAGTGCTGAAATTGAATATTGTGCCAGGCAGCAGCTGCAAGTGAAATTACATGGCTACAACAACTTCTCCAGCAGCTCCAATTTGGAGACACCCAGGGCACGAAGCTTATTTGTGATAATCAAGCTGCTCTTCACATTGCTTCCAATCTGGTCTTCCATGAATGGACTAAACACATAGAGATAGATTGCCATTTTGTGAGAGACAAAGTACTCTCAGGAGAAATCACCACTGACTTTGTCAACTCTAGTGACCAACTAGCGGATCTGCTCATTAAATCTCTCAAGCTGTCTCGCGTTGATTATATTTGTAACAAGCTTAGTGCATGACATAAATGCTCCAGCTTGAGGGGGAATGTTAAATATAAGATTTGATATGATTGAATGTAAATAGGGAAATTGGGTATATTTGAACAGATATGTAGGGATTTCATTATCCTTTGTTTCCTTAATTATCTTGTACATATGAATATAAATAAATCAGTGTGTGTATGATAACACACAACTTCTGTAAACACTTCTATAGGTTCAAGGGCATAGGGCACACATAATATTCAACGAAAAGGCCAAACAACATTCCATAAAAACAACAGCAGAACAATGTAAGAACAGATGAGGAACTTATTCCACATAAACATACTAAATTCTCATATCATGAGTAAGTTGTTTTTTGAGGTCCACCTTCATACAAATTTCAGTCGGCTTGAATCTAATGCAACCATTAGATTTTCAAATCATAAATGATGACTTGTATTATTCGGAAGGTTTTCTGTGAAAGAAAGGACTACAAGAAATTTAGCATTATTCTCTAAATTGTTCAATCAACATAGTTCAAGATTACAGAGAACTCATCACCAGTTCCACGAAGCAGATGTACAGAAAGGTATATCCACAATCCACATTAAAGGCAATCGCTTGTACAACCATCAATGAGATGATACAATTAAAAATATTGTATTTTTTCAGGGGAAAAAAAGTTCAAAGATGTTAGACATCAACTTAAGTTAAAAAGATACAATTTTATAGCAATTTTACAAATGGTTTGAACTAATCAGATCTCTTATCATTTGAATCAGGCTAAAGACAGACCCTGAAATCCCGTCTTACTAGCTGAATGTAAGAAAAGAAGTTTACGGAACTGAAAGACTTGTTCAGTAGATAATATATCAAAGGCTAAACCATTGTAGAACAGACTCAATTTTCACTAAGTGATGTCTATGTTTTAGTAACATACTATCTCCAATGTGTTTCCAGTGCTTAGTTACTTGCTACCTTGAGATTATTGTTATGTTTATTGTTTTGGTTTTCATTTTTCTGATTTAATTCTATTTTTCAATTCCACATCATTCCAGACACCAATACTTATTTGTTGAGCAACATCAACATAATGTGTTTTCTATTAGCCTAAAATTCTACTGGTATTTTCTCAACACAAAAATCAGAAAGTAGTTACATATTAGTCCCCGTTGAAGTTTTAATAATCTCTTTTCAAAAGGCTACTTCAGTAACTTGCTTTGGATCTGGATTCTCTTATAGTTTATACGGTTTTATGGACAAAGAGAAAATACATGTTTTAAGGGTCTTGGCAAATAAACTTTGATAAGCAAGTGGGGTGGCTCGTGGTTTTAGGTGATCAACAATATCCAAACATCATGCCGCAACTTGGTCAGATTTTTGGACAATCACTTAACAAGTGCTAATTTTTATAAAGTTATTATCTGAATTTCTCTTCTGGGCCCTCTTCCGCTGTAGCATTTGCATTTAATGTTTCTGCATGCCTCTGCAGCATTATATGTTTCTTAAGAAGTATTGTTGGGTAGATGGTTGTGTTAACCTGATCTATGTGACACAAACAAAAGATGAAAAGAATTAATAGCAGGACACAATATGTCATTAAAGATGGTAGTCTAAATTGGTGATTTTATAAAAAATTCTCCTTACTGATATCCGTCAATATTTGACAGCTCACTTGAACTATTTTATCCATCTATAATCAAATGGCTTACATTTCCTGGATGACCTAACCGCTCGTGTACTAAGTTTACATTACACGTGCTTAACGATATAATCATATAAAGTGTTAAATAATTGTCTTCATACAGGGTAAGGTAATTAAACAACATTAGCATTATATATCAGGTTAATAGCACTGGAATTTGGGTTATGTTTAGTCCTGCATTGCTAAGCATGAGCAGAAACATGCAAATTGAGAATGAAGACAGAGACACACTACAAATATGGATATTGACATATATAAATATATACGCACAAGGGGTTGGGCACGGTGGTAAGTGAACTGTGCTCCAGGAGAGGACAGAAATTAGAGCCATGACACTACTTGTGGCAGAAGGGATTAGTCTCACACCCAAAGGGAGTCAGGAAACCTTAGAAAACCAACACATAATATGTTTGTGCCTGGGAGCTCTAGCAAGTATTTATGACTTGCACAGAAATGCCAGTGTAGATATTAAAGAATAATAGGTTTTCCAGTGTTTTCACCTTCCTGACATAAAAACAGCATCATATTCTCCACGACCAGCTGCACTAATTCGCTGCTTCAGTCTTTTGAGAGAGGGGAGAACTTCAAATGCTGGAGGTTCTGCAGACCAAAAAAAAAGGAGGAACACATGAAAAGAAAATTAAAAGTCAAATGCAACATAACAGTCCCAAGTTCAATAGTATTCTGATGCTTGTACATGTGCATAAGGATCAAACAAATATAACAATGTCAATGATACGAAGGATTGATTTGCAAGACATTGACACAGTCAATATTTCAGTAAGTTGTAAATACAATTATATACTGAGAATAGAATAGTAAATTTCAGTTCTGCTAGATTGTCTTCAAGCTAAACACCTCATAGAATTATGTGCGATGTGCATTCAAGAAGATCAAATCAAACCAAAAGTGAAACAAGAATGATACACAGCTAGAAGCATACCTAAATCATTAATACAAACATCTTGTGAGATACCAATCTTTGAGATCTTCTCCAGCAATGTTAAAGGTTCAACATTACTAGTCTGGTCCAAACATAGACGCTGTATCATTGGAAGTTGTTAAATTTGTGACTGTAAAAAGAGGGAGGGGGAAGTATGGTTTCATTACTACTCCGAAAACTCAAATACCTTGTAGACTTCAGCAGTTGAGCATGCTTCTGGGGGCTTTATGAGAACCATTGGAACATCTGGAGATACTGGTGGAGAAATATTCTGAACGACCTGCATAAGTGAAAGAAATTTTTTTGAATAAAATATATTGATTGGGAAATCATATTGAATATAAGTTTAGCTGCCTGCAAAAGGTTAAAAGGGGTGTTTAGGAACAGACAAATCCCTTCCCATCCATGACAAAATGATCCAATGTCCATACTAAATTATTAAAGGTTTAAGGAATAAAGATCAATCTAGATTATCTTAACTAACAATTGTAAAGGTTGGGTCCACTTGGTGTGTGTTGGTGGTTGATATTTAATCGGTAGAGAATGACTATCAAAATTGCAGGACAGGCATAGCTCCTCACAATTATAGCAACTAATCAGAATTGTAAGATATTATAAATTGGTGCCACACATTGCGAATTCACACAGCAAGATATAAAAATATATAAGACAGAAACATCTTGCAGTTTTTCTCAAATCTGACTTTGAGAAAGGAAGGTACCTAATGTTTGGACTAACCTCTCCTCGACCAGTGCAATAGGCGGCTCCCTGAGAGAAAAAGAAGGGAATATCTGATCCAATCTCACTTGACCATTCTTGGAGTTCTTTCTCAGAGGCAGGACAACCACTAAATTGATTTGCTGCCCATAGTGCAGTTGCAGCATTGCTACTTCCACCGCCAAGCCCTGCCCCAGTAGGCACCCGTTTATCAAGATGAATCTGAAAACAACATCAATATACACGATACACGTTAAATCTCGTGGTAAGTTGAATTCCAAGAAAAATTAAGAAGCATGCAGTATCTAATTCAAAATAATAAAAATTAGGAAGAAAATAATCACCGTTAATTCATACCCAAAAGTACTTGTCACTGCCAGTCTTCTTCCTATAAAGGTTAAGCGCCTTAATAATCTGTTAAAAGAGAATTTCCACATAACATTCTCTGAAGTCTGAACAAATAAATGATCAGAAGAAGAAAAGGGTGAGAAGGGAAAACAGTAGTACCAAATTTCTATCATCAAGGGGCACCCCAGACACATTGGTTGACAGGCTATCCTTGGTTTTAGAAGGTGACAAAGAGAACTTAATTATGTCACCTAGACTTATCACCTGAAGACTCAAAAGATACAACTAAGACACTCTCAAGAATACATATGCCATTATTAAAAGGTAAATGCAATGAAAGAGCATTGAAGCATTTACCAAATTGCAATCACAACTTACATGAAAAAGGGATGCCAAATCATGATACCCATCTTCCCTCTTGTTGGTTATTCTTAAGAAAACATTTATCTGCAGCAGAAGATGGGTTGGCAATTTCAACACAAAGCAAACAAATTTGGGTAGCCTCTAAGCAAAAGCATGGTGGAAGGTGGATTACCTTGCAAGGAGAGAACAAAGTAAGCCTTGAAAGGGGAGCTTCACTGTCCACTTCATCAGCCAACTTGTTTATCCTTCCTTCAGGGTCATACACAATCTAATTTCATCAACAAAAAATTACAACATTTAAAAAATATTTATAAAAAAAACAAAATTCGATCCAAAGAACAACAAAATAAAAAAATTCAAACTTTATCCCTAAACAAATGCCATTCTACACAAACAACCACACTGAATCTTCAATCCAAAGCATAACACCAAAAATCAACTAAATTCAATCCAAAGCATAACACACTAAAAAAAATTCAAACTTTATGCCTAAACAAATGTCATTCTACAGAAACAACCACAGTGAAACTTCAATACATCCAAAGCATAACAAAAAAAAAAAACAAGAGGAGGCAAAATATTTTACCTCTATTTGTCTCCTGGAAGTTTTGGAATCAGAGACCATGGCTCTGACCAAGTGGGGTCTCTGAAACCGAAGCTTTGAGTGAAAATTGGAGGGCCCATTTGGTCTGAATTGAGCTAAATGGTTGCTTCTGAAGGGGTTTTGGGAAGTGGGGAAGACGTAGTTACTGCAAAGAAAGAGAGAGGAAGCCATGGTTAGGTGAAAGATTGAAACTAGAGTTCAGCTGCAGAAACCTAACATGGGTACATGGAAAAATGTCAACTCATGTAATGTGCTTTTGTTCTTCCTACCAAATCTGGTCAAATTCAATTTTGCCGGTAAGAGAAAGTCTTAAATATATTTTTAACAAATGTTATAAAACCAAACCAGACTGATAATTCAAACGGTGGTGAAAGCACTTTTTAAGGTTTATTTGTTTAATATAAAAAGAAGTGATTGCAAAATAAAAGTGATTTAAAAAAAGGTAATTTTTTTTAGGAAGTTAATAAGAGTTTTTTTTATTTAAAAAGGGACAATTTCTTTAAAAAATGCAATTTAAACACATTAATAATAAAAAAATAGAAAGATTTAAGAAGAAGAAAAAACTTAAACAAACAGGCATTTCTCTAACAACATAAGAATGAACAGTAATTAAATTTATATTTTAATATTATATAACATTTTAAATTATGTGATACTAATATATAAAATTATAAATTAATATACATGAGTAAATATATGTATAATAAAATCCTTCACAAAAAATGTGTTTTATGAAATAAATAATTAATAATAATTTACAAAATTTATAATTACATGTAATTTTTAAATACATGTTTTTATATTATTTTTATAATATTTTGATTAGCTGTCAAAAATAATATTTTGATTAAATTACAAAAAATAAGGAAAAAAAACATCATCAACATTAAGGAAAATACAAATTTAGTGTTAAGTTTGTTAAGTGACAAACCGATATGGTAGCTCATGTTTTGGTAAGGGCTTCATTTGATCTTGCTAGTCCCACTTTGTTTATGACTACATCAAATTGTATTTCTCATTTGATTGTTAAGAAAACGATATAACCTTTGTTCTCTAAAAAGGAAGAAATTATTTCTTGAATAGGAATACAATTAATAAAATAACATTCATTACCTTTATGTTTTTCAGCTTTTGGATGTGGCATGCAAATAATTAAATGGGTCTCGCTAATTAGTGCTCTTAGGACATTGGTTAAGGAGTTAAAAAAGGTAAGATTTTATTAGAAACTAGTATGGTACATGTGAATACGCACGGGTGGAGAGTGTGTGTTGTTTGAGTTTAATAACAAAGACTATTAAATAATGTAGATTTATGTGAATAATGATTAAAAATGTTAATAAAATTTAAAAAAAAAAAATCCAGTGTCTTATATTATATGTTAATTATATTGTTACAAATTTATACATATAAATATGTTAGACCCAACATATTTGTATGAGTATGTTAGTGACGTATTTGATTAGAGTAGCTATTATTTTGGAATTGTAAATAATTAAAGGATAATATAGCTCTAAAGAATGTGCTATGGTGATTGGACTTGCTGTTAGAATTATGTTGAGTTGCAAAAGTATAGAAAGTATGTTGATAAGAAAATATATATTAGAATGATAACATAAAGTTATTTTTATAAGTAATTTAGAATGATCATAACATAAAGTTGAGCAACCTAAGTAGAGGAACCTGTGATAGGCAAATGTGGAAATGACCGGTAGGCTTCTTTCAATTTCTCTCATGGCACCTATAAGCATCATTAGGAAATGCACAACACTGGTATACTCTATGCCATCATGCTTGATACTATGGTAGTTTTTTCATTAAATACCTTATGTATGATGTATGTTGATCAATTTCTTATTCATTAAAACTTTTGTTCCCATGGCAGCTCTATTCCACCTAGTCTTGATGAAGGATAGTGAAATATAAAGAATAGAATAAGCTTGTTAAACCTAAACTCAAAGAATATGATAAATGAGATTATATTTGTCAATAGAGTAGATAATATATAGATGAAGTGATCCCAAAAGCAAGCAAAATTATGTAGCAGTCATAATATATAATTAGTTGAAAATGAATTTGGTATATATGCAACTTGCTTAGGTGGTAAATAAATATATATTGCGTTGATAAATAAAAAAAAAAATTAAAAGCATTTAGATACACTAACCTTAAAACTAGGTTGAATTTGTTGGTAGCATAACTTTGACCAAAAAAAGGTATGACTTCATAATGACACCATTTGCTGCTAGACAAAATATATATTGCATTGATAAATGGAAAAAAGTAGGAAAGTAGGAGTAATTTTGTAGTAGTTAAAATATAAGGGAATTTATGTACTATGAAGTTAAAAAACCTACAATGTAATTGAAGTTAAGAAAACGTGCAGTGTAGATAGATTATGCTTTTTGTAAGATATTATAAGAAAACAGTCCTCACCATCCTCACCAATTCTCAAGTCACTCTCACTCTCACTTCCATCTTCCATTCACACACACAAACACACATTTTAAGTACATTTCGCGTGATAGGGAATACTAACAACCCTCTCCCAAAGTAAAGGAGAGTACAAGTATGATTATGCCATCGTCCCATTTCTCGCCAAGATTTTCAAGGTAAATAAAAAATGAACACTTAGTGTGTGTGTGTGTGTGACAATTTTATTCGATAAGAACCAAGTTTTGATGGGTGGTTTCATCTTTTCAGCTTGTGGTGTCAAGTTTGTTACTATGGAAGGAATGCAAAAAGTCACCTTTGCCAAATATGACAACGGAGTGGAAAATGGTGTCTATGTTCCCCATTCCCTCACCTATATATATGATCCATAACAATGTTCAGTTTGCTACACTCACTTCTGTGGACACTTCCACCTATCAGATACTAGGCAAATTGAAGATTGTCATTGCTGGTATTCTATTTAGGTGCCTTTACTTTTCACAATTCAAATAAATGTTTTTTTGTTTCCTTAATTAGAATTGGTGTCTGAAGCTTTTTCTTTGTAGGTTGTTCTTAGGGAGGAGGCTTTCTAACTTGCTGTGGATGACTATTGTGTTGTTGGCTATTGGGACAACCATAAGTCAGGTGCCAATAACTTAAGGTGACTCTCAGAAATTTGGTTTTGTGGCTTTAAATTTATTTTTCATAAGAACTAAGAGATAAACTGACCTTAAAAGTAGGCTGAATTTGTTGGTAGCATAACTTGACCAAAAAAAGGTATGACTTCAAAATGACACCACTTGCTGCTAGATAGAATATATATTGCATTGATAAAGGAAAAAAAATAATTCACACACTTAATAGAGTAGATAACATTTAGATAAACTGACCTTAAAAGTAGGAGTAATTTTGTAGTAGTCAAAATATAAGGGAATTTATGTACTATGAAGTTAAAAAACCTGCAATGTAATTGAAGTTAAGAAAATATGCAGTGTAGATAGATTATGTTTTTTGTAAGATATAATAAGAAAATAGTACCTGTTATAAGTTCTGGAACACCTCATTGAAAACTACATTAGTTGTTGTACTCAAGGGCTTTTTATCTTTATCATGTATTATTACTTTTAGTCTATTTTTGCTTTGCACCCTAGAAAGTGCAACATACAACTGGCCATGACTAAATACTGGTTTAGGGAGATATAGCCCAACACTTGCTAATGATTATCCTTGTGATTTATTTATGGTCATTGCGTAAGAGACAATTTTTGGGAATTGCCTTCTTATGAGTTTGAAAGGCCAAGTTGACTATGATGGAGACATTGACATTCTAGGAATGTATACTCTGTTGCCTTGGCCTTTGCCTAACATGATTTTAGCTTCAATTATATGGTTGGCAATTCTTTTGATAATTAGTCTAGTACCATTACATAGACCTTCATTTTGATCTAAGTTTCTTAACAACATTATTGGTGAGCCAACCTTAACTTTGATCTTATGATTTGGAAGACCAGAGGTTGATAAAGAGTTTAGAAATTCCATAGTTATTGTGCTAAACCCTTCACTTTCTATTGTTTTAGATTTTTCAATTGAATCTGAGCTTAGGTATTCTTTCTCTTCACCTCAAAGAATAAAAAAAAAAGAAGAATAGGGAAAATTTTTAAAAATAATATAGGCAAAATTATATGAATAATAACAATAAAATTGAATTTGTTGAATTATAGTGTTTGTAGTCCTAATTGAGTGTGAGTTAGTTGGTATGCTTAGTATGGCAATGAGAAAGTAAGTCAATATACCTAGGATCAAAGATAATACATATTCATTGATGTGGTCAACAATTTAGTTAGTTGATGCTAAAATAGCCCTGGATTGTAGAAACTCCGAATCCTTGTAATGTTGTTTTAGATTAGGGTATGTTGATTTAACTATGGTATCAATTGGATAAGTGTAATTCAGGATAAGCAATTCTTTTGGTATTTCTATTGAACTATATTCATCATGTGGTTGACCTAAAGACCTATCTCCAATTTCAAGGATCCATTTTGCAAAGTTTGCAATTTCAGTTGCATGTTCAGTGTCTAAATTTGGTTAGAAGTGCAAATTCTTAGTAAGTTTGAAGACATGACAGTGGTTCCATAGGTAAGATGAATTTATAGTTGCATGTACTATGTCTGAATGGGTTCCCCTCAGAATTACAGGTAAAATTTGTCTAAAGTCTCCACTAAAAACAACTACCTCTCCTCCGAAGACAGTGTTACTATCATCACTTATTTTCATGATATCATTTAAGGTTTTGTCTAGTGCTTTAAAAGAGAATTTGTGTGCCATTAGTGCTTCATCCAATATAATAAAACTTGTAACTTTAAGCAACTCAGCTAAGTCATTTCCCTGGGTTATATTACAAACCGAGTCATCTAAAGTTGGCACAAGAATCCTAAACTTTGAATGTGTTGTTCTTCCACTTGTCAAAACTATTTTTTTTCTTTGCTCTAAGTGGTGAAGCCAAAGTTCTCCACATATATGTTTTTTCTGTGCCATCGTATCCATATAGGAAAAACATACTGCCTCTTTCCTTGTTAATAGCTTGCATTACTTGATTGAATATATGTAGTTGTTCATTTGAAACATTTTGATGAATAAGTTAAGGTTTAGAGGTAACAGGGCCATCTTAAAACAAAATAAAATTATATGCTAGTTAGTTGCATTTAAAAACTGTTTGTTAGTAGAATTAATTAATAGATCAATTAGAGAACATAATTAATTAAAATAATTACAAATAGAATGAATAAAGTAATCATACCACTAAGAGCAGAGAATAATGTTTTGAATTCAACAAGATCAAAATCTAGTTCCAAGTGTATTAGTCGATTTCTTATATAACTTGGCAATTCTACAGTTGTGCACGACATTGATGGGTAATCCTTTAAGCTCATTCCACTTATTCACAACAACTTCTCAATCTCCAATAAAGTTAAAATTTTCAATCCATCATCACTCAGTTGCAAAGCTATATAACACAATAAAAATAAATAAATAAATAAAGTGGATCTTGTTTAATATATATGTATAAGGTTTGTTATATATGTGTGTGTGTGTGTGTATGTGTGTGTTGAATACATATTTAATGTATTAAGTTAGTTAAATGTGTAAATTACCTTCGTTATGTAATACTCTTTGCTGACAATATAAAATATCATCAGCTAACCAGTGCCATGTTTGTTTATGTACCTCTTCTGGTTTATTAATGGAACCTGTCATTAGCATTGTAACAAAAATTTTCCTCAAGTAATGACCTGTACTCCAGTCTTTTGCTTTTTTAATTGCTTCAACATATTCCTTATCATCCTGAAGAAATCCCAATGCAAAACAGACATATTTAAATGTAGGATAGACAACATTTTCTATTGTTCTTATATCTTCATAATAAATAGGCCCTTTGCACACTATCAACATCATTCTTAGGTAATATACTTCTCCAAGGGTAGGTGGAATCCAAATTAACCTGCCAATTGTGAACCCTTTTTTGCTTGGTTTTCAACACCTATCTGTTTTTTATATACAAACTTTGTCACAAATTGTGGATAGGTTAACCTCTTTGCTTTAGGATAGATTCTATTAGCATTCATCCAAGAAGGGAATATTAATTATGATATAGTAGGTTTTGATAGCACATCATTAATATCCTCATGATCATGATAATATATTGAATGTTGGCCAAGTAGGTGAAAGAATAACCTTTCAACAGCTAGTTTCTTGGGATGGATTGGAAAAGCAAAAATTCGCCATGTTGCTTCACACGATGATATATACCTGCAATATATAAAAGAATAATGTAATTAATGCGAAAAATTATATATTTTTTTTGTAAAAAATTAATGTGTATTAAACCTGCAATCTAGGAAGTGTTTGATTTCATCTAAATTTTGGTCAACATCTTCTTTGTTCTCAATAACAGTAGTAATTCTATCATAGCCTTTATTGATATATTTAAAGAGGTATTTAATTGATGTGCTCTGATTACACCATTCCATGTTACTGTGAGCTTGGTATTTGAGTAGCAGTGTCGGATTATATGGGACAACATTGTGATTGTCTAAAATAACACCATTTTTAAAGATTGTGTTACTAGTACCTCTGCGCCTATAGATTGGATAGCCATCAGCATCAACGATAGTGTAAGTCTGGAATTTCTTAGGATAGAATCTTGAACAATTTCTATCCTTCATGCAGGGTGATGATCGGTTGGATATGCCACATGGACCATGTATCATGTGTGCCTGGACCAGCTGGTAAAGCTCATTTTGTTCATTCTTTGATGGGATCTTAGCACATATAATCTTGTCAATATCTTCATGCATTGGATACTTGCTCGATGGATGCAAAAATAAAAGTAAATGTGCATGTGGTAGGCCTCTTTTTTGGAATTCGATGGTGTACATATCTATCAACAAAAAAAAAACAATTTATTAAATATCAATCCATGTAATTAAAAGTGATAAAATACTTATTAATATTACCTACATGCCAAGACCTTCCCTAGGAGATAATGTTTTGTCAAATCAGCTAGCATTTGTTCAAATTTAATTTTAAAAACTTGTGATAAAATATCAGGATGATCAATTAGCTTTAGATTCATTGGTGCTAATAACCTCTGAATCTTAGGCCAACTTGGGTTGCAAGTAAAAGTTATAAATAAGTCAGGGAAGCCAACGTAGCTACATATGGCCATACCATCGAAGTATAACTGATCCATGTACTTGCGACTGACAACAAATGTAGAAGGTAAAATGACTGCTTACCTTTGTTTGACCCTTGAGTAGCACCTTGATTAGATGTTTCACACAAATCACAATATTTGTCAACCCTTAATTTTGATTGGTTGCTTTTGATGAATGAAAGTCTCTCTGATTCAACCATGGTATAGCCATCAATAGTAAATTGTTGGAATAGTTTCCTTGAATGCAAAATTGATTGCGCTTCCATGGGTCTGAATTGTAGCCTAAAGCAAAACAATTCTCTAATAGTAAGTCGCAATCTTTTTTGAGATTGGTTGGTTAATGTGATTCGGTGGAGTATATCATGCCTATATCCTTCCTCACCGTATGGAAATAAAAAAGGGTACTGTAGAGCTAGATAACTGATGTGTAATTCATTTATCCTTTGCAATTGTCCAGTTTGTGTTTCAAGAATGATATCTCGTGCCGAACCTATGTCAGCATCTCCAGTAATAAGTGCAACAACTTCAGAGACTGTTGGTATATTGTAAACTCTATCATCCTTCTCTCTATTAGAAATGAGCTTTAAGTTAAGATCAGGAACAACTTCCTCTTTTAATCTATCCCTAGCCATTCGAAAACATTTTGCATGTGAATTGCATTCATCCAACATTTTTGATAATTCTGAGACTATAACTGGGTCAATATCTGTCCCGCCTCTATGTATAAACAAACAAATGAAATCAGTTTAGGTTTAGATGTTAAAAAATTAAATCAAGTAAGGCATAAAAAACACACATTATAGGAAGAAAATGTGTTAATATATACTTGACTGTTTGAAGTCTGTGCTGAACTTCATGTTTAGTGTCATAGATGTACAATTGTGCAAAATTTGGTTCTTTTTTGGGCATTGGTAATAGACTCCCAATCCTACGACATGGTTGCCCTTGGATACGAATTGTTGGCGGTCATCTTCTATCATTGATAGAGTCATCAAGTTTTGCTCTGGGAGATGTAAATGCAAACATCATATTGTAAATTCAAATGTTTTGATGGAAGTTTTTACTATCAATTGAATTGTTATCAAACAATAAATGTTGTAGCAATGGAGGAGGGTTTGTAATAATGGAAGCTGGACCTTGCCGTTACCACCACATAAACTAAACTTTGGATTGGTACCATGTCTATGTTTAAAAAAGCATTCTTTCTCCATAGCACAACATTGCTTGGCGTTGTTTACACTGCATTATTGGATCCCCAATATCTAAATAGCCTGATATAATTAAATAAGAATCAGTATTAAAGATACAATTAATCATTGTTTCTCATTTTCTTAAACCATGTAACACTTTTGCATCATATATTCTTCATATTATATATAGAGTAAGCAAATTATAGTGTACATAGGTATGGCTTACCTTCTGAGAGTGCTTGAATTGAAACATGATTGTTAGTAAAATCAATGTTTTGGTCACTGGTATCCAAATCAGAATCTGTAATCAAGTAAAACAATGAATCAAAATGACTATTAATTATTTATGATTTATAATGGTATGAAATTGAGTTCCTAACCTTTTAAAGAGTCAGATTCTAGTTTTGTGGATTCATTTAAAGTTAATACATTGTAATTGTAGTGGCTAGTATAATGGCTTTGGCTAACTGAGTTTAAATCTTGTGTGACACCACTTGAACCCATTGCCACTTTAGCTTTTTTTCTCTAAAATTCATTCTGGCTTGTACTTGATTGAGTGTTTTTGTGATTGTTATGGCTAAAGGTTGATGAAGTAACATTTATGGGTGAAATCATTGCTTGGTTCTGTAGTAAATTGGTGTCCCAAAATTTAAATGCTTTCTATATAATTTCTTTTGCTACAAAATATCCTTTCATTTACTGCGTGCAACTGCTGCACTATAACAATTTGTATTGTTATGATTATTCATCAGCATTGCTTTCAACTATTAGCCAGTAAAGAAAATTTGGAAAATATGGTTTGATTTTCCATGATTAGATTGAAAGTGAGTCCAAGAATAGAGAGTATTAGTTACCAGTGGATGGATATGGGATCATGAAGTGTAGTGTAGTTATACTTCCTCTGTGTGTACACTGTGATAGGAAGAGAGGATGGATTTTTAAGGTATAGAATGGAGCGGAGAAAAAAATCTAACGGAGGGAGAAAAGAAAAATCTAGAGATATCTTTTTTTTCCTTTCCAAACTCACCACAACGAATTAAAAAAATAAAAGACAGTTTATTATGGCGGTACACATGCACTTGTTTCAAAACAAAAAGAAAGAAAAAAACTTGCACTGATCGTCAGAGGCTTTGATATTAGATATTTGGCTGAGAATCAATTATTTAAAAAATATTTATTTTAGATAAAATAATCAAAATAGGACAAGAAGGTTCAAAATATGTCTATTTCTGTAAAATACAACTTTCTAAATATGTATATTTCTATCAAATAACCATCTATATATATATAACTAATAAAAGATGGCTTTATATTTTTATTTTGTGGAACATATTAGAGTGATTCCTTAGATTATTTGATGGTCATATTTTCTAGACTATGTGCCTTTTTGGGTAAGCTTCTTTAGAAGGACTTCTAAAAGAAGAAAATAAAAAGAAATAAATGAGATGAGCTTTTTCTTAAGCAAAAATAAGCTTCCCATTAGCTAATTTTTAGAAGCTCACCAATATAGCTTCTCTAAAAGATGAAATGACATCTATAATTGAGCTAATGAAAAACTCATTTTAGCTTATGGAGAAGCTCATTTCATTTTTTTCTTCTTACTTTCTTCTTCTAGAAGTGCTTCTAGAGAAGCTTATATCCAAACAGACCCTATAACTTTTACTTATGCTATTTCTTCGTGAATCACGCTGTTGGCTATTCCGAAAGGCTATGAGATGCTATAAGACTTGAATTGAAAAAGATTTTAAAAAAGGCTGTCTGACCAATCTAATCAACAACCGATCACAACTCACAAGATTAGGTTGGTTAACTTTTAAATTGATTTTTGTAAAGAACTGGTATAGATGGAAAGTTTGTTTGGATTGGCATAATCTAAAATCATGGTGATATCGTGAAAAATTAAAAGAAACTTTGTGTTGCCTGGTCATTAACAAAAAATAAATGATACAGAATTTGTCATTAACAATTTAACATGAAAATTTTGAATTAATTTTAGTATTATTTTCCAATTAAATTGGTACTTCATTTCAGTAATTACTGTTAATTTTAGCCACCAAAATAAAAGTAATATGAAGTGTGGATTTGATTTTTTTTAAGTACCACTCAGTCTACTCGCTTTATTCTATAAAAAAAATTCTAATGTGTCAAATATTATATTAAATTTTCTTTGAATAAATTTACACACACACACACATATACATACATACATACATACATACATACATACATACATACATACATATATATATATATATATATATATATATATATATATATATTAAAAAACAGATCCTTATCAATTTAAGTATAAATTTATTTACTTTTATTGTGTTAAAGCCAAGCTATCTTATATTATTTAAAAAATGTTCATAATTAATTAACCATAATTTTTCTACTTACTTTGTTGGATTGAAAAAAAAGTAAAAAATAAAAGTATAATTTCGTAACATAAACGTTAATTTTGTCACAAAACAAAAGTAGTGAATTGTTGTAGAAGAACACATTACAAAAAGAGGTAACATGTAGTTTTAAAATATACGCACCAAAAAAAAATATTAACTTAGAAAGTCTTGACATACATGATCTTAAACCATGACACCTAAATCATTCATTCTTGATATGCTTCTTAGTAGTTGGAAACTATGCATAAACAAATTGTTTAGATAAATTATCATTTGGAAAGACCTCAATTGAATCACGCTTGGATGGAGTAACAGGTATTCCATCTTGTCAATGATGGTTAGCTACTTCATCCACAACTTTCTTAGTTTGGGTTGCAGCCATTGTAACCTCGGATCATAATTTGTTGTTTCGGAGAGTAATTGCTATGTAAAAAACCAACATAATAAATGAATTTCAGTTAATCTATAGTAAAAATAATTTATTAATGCACACAAAAGTATATATACACTAAACAAATGAAATCCAATTGAAGTTACAATAAAATTCATTTTTTAATATAAGATACGTGCATCAAGTTGTAAGACATAACTTACGGTTTCATTTTGCAAGGAATCATTTTCATTGTTGAACAAAGGATCCTGATGTGTAGTTGTATTCTGTCATAAAGCAATGGACCAATAACTTTATTATAATGGATAATAAAATTTATAGATGAACATCAAGTATAAGTACATTGATAGAGTAACATTCCTAGTAACTCAACTTCAGAAGACAAATGAACATGAGGTCCAACTGAATCCTATCATAAAGTACTAAGGAAATAAAGTTATTAATGCATGCTAAGCCTTAATAAATTATTGAGATGATATTGCTAGTACCTCAACATCTAGCAGTAGGTCTATAATTGCTCGCATTAGTTTAGGATCATTAGATATTTTATTTATAGATGAATTCCTGTATTTAAGCTGAACCTTGATTTTAAATGTAAAAGTACAACCCAATATATCATTGAGTGGATCTAGGAACACATTAACGCTTTTATCACCACCCTTAAATAGACATAAACAATAGTAAACGTATCAAGAAAATAGTAATAATAATGTAAATAAAAAGAAAGATAGCAGTAAGTGAAGCATATAAAGACATACAACAAACATCATGTAGTTTAATTCTCTTGTAGATTTCCCTATAAGGTCTATGCACTCACGATCCCAGAGTACAAAATTGGAAGTCTGTTTCTTGTGATACACCATCACTTCCAGCTTATACCTTATACACACAAATACAATTGGGTCTAAAAATATTTAACAATAAAATAAAATAAAATTTAATGTGTAATGAAAAACTAAAAGTATGCAACCTTAATATACTCCCTTCATTTTATTTGCCACATGAACATCTATATGATCCATTTGTTAGAGTCAGTGGGAGCTCAAGAGGATCAAGAAGCTGAGTCTCAAGTCTACAAAGTGTTTAGGCTTTTTTACATGCTAAATCAATTTCATTGGTAGTTGTAATTTGTGTATGAGATGAAACTTCCAATGATCCATTACATGAAGCTCATTCATGGTTTTTGCATTCATGTTTTCATAAAAGCATAAGTCTTATGGAAAAAGCTTTTCTGAAACATATGGTTTACATGATTGCATAAAAGCCAAAGTGTTCAAAGTTTAAGGTTTTGGAAAAACATTTTTTCTCTGCTTTAATCGATTACCAACTTGTGGTAAACTATTACTTAAGCTTTCAAGAACACTTTAATTGATTACAAGAGAATGGTAATCGATTACATTTCACAAAGTCACAGAAAAGTCTTCCTGTGTTAATCGATTACGATTTGTGGTAATTGATTAATGGGAGTGTATTTGAAAACTAAGACTGTCTGTGTTAATCAATTACATGACATTACTTTGTTCATAAACTTTTTCTAGAAAGCTTAAGAACACTTTAATCGATTAAACTTGTTAACAATCGATAACATTAGTGGTTTTAATCGATTACATTAGTGATTTAATCGATTACTGATAGTTACAAACTGATTTCTATAAATAGCTATTGGGTGTTTTGGAAAATAACAACGAAATTGAAAAGTTCATTCATAAGCTTTCTGTGCAAGAAAAGGTTTCTAGTGCTTAACTCTATTAAAGTCCCAAAATCCTCAAGATTTAAAGATTTCAAATGAGGCGTTCTTCTTGGGCAAGCTTTCAAAAGAAGTTTTGTAAAGAAGGTTCTGAAACAACTTCTTCCATCTTTCAATCTAAGTCTGGTAAATCATTTGCATACTTCATTTACTGGATCAAAGGTGGTTTCTTTCTTTACACTCAATGTGTTTTCTTTTGATATTCTTTTTGTATTAGTAACATAGGATTTCTTAGAGCTTTACTAGGATAGGTGTTCCTAGGGGATAAGGGTAGAGGTGGGTGATTTGTATGGCTTGGATCACAGAGATTCTAAGGTGTTAGAAGTCACATTCTTAATCTAGGTCTGATTAAGAGTGATTGTGTAAAAAGCTTGTAAGAATATTTTTGTTATTAGTGGAACTCTAACCATTGTGGTTGGAAGAACTGGATGTAACTTCTCAAGGGTGAGAAGTGAACCAGCATAAACCATTGTGTTGACTACTTCATTTAATCTTTTCTTGCTATCTTAAACTATGATTCTTTGATGTTATCTTTCTTATTCAACAAGTGTAAGTTTTATGATTTTTTTCTTGAGCTGAGTGGTTTGATTGGTTGGAGCATTTTTGGTTCAATTGTGATACGATCTTGGTTACTCTAATTCTTTAAAGATTTTTAAAAGACCAAGTTTAAACCAATTCACCCCCTTCTTGGTTATTGTGTGTGTTCATACTATTTTCAATTGTTATCAAGAGCAGGTTCTTGAGTGTTATTCAAGATCATTATCTTTTCTAAAGAAAATGAATACCACACAAATTACCTTCAAGGAGGTTGCCTCTCTCAATCGTCCTCTGATGTTTGAAAGAGAGCATTTCAGTTTTTGGAAAAATAGAATGCATATATTTATTTAATCAAATGACCCTGGTGCATGGAATGCAATAGAAAAAGGTCTTTTGATTCCAATCAAAATTGTTGATAATGAAATGATTCCTAGAGAATGAGATGAGATGATAGATGCAGAAAAAAGAGTAGTTCAATACGATTTTAAAGCTAAGAATATGATAACCTCTACGTTATCATCTGATGAATTTTCCAGGACTGCTAGGTGTAAAAGTGCTAAGGAAATGTGGAAGATGTTAGAAATCACTCATGAAGGGACATATAAAGTCAGAAGATCAAGGAAGCATGCCTTGATTCATGAATATGAGATGTTCAAGATGAACACAATAGAAAACATATCTCAACTCCAAACAAGATTCACACACATTGTAAATCATCTTCTTGGTCTTGGAAAGACATTTGATGCTGAAGAATTAAACATCAAGATCTTGAAGTGCCTAACAAGACCATGGCAACCAAAGGTGACAACAATCAAGGAGTCCAAAGATCTTTCAAAGACGTCCATTGGTGAACTATTTGGTTAGCTACTTGAGTATGAATTAGAAATGTCTCAATTAACACATGTAGAAGACGTAGACAAGAAACAAAAGAGTATAGCCTTGAAAGTTGCATCCTCAAATGTGAAAAAAGAAGAAGACTCAAGTGAAGATGAAGGTGATGAGAATCTGAACCTAATGGTCAAAAGATTCAGCAAATTCATGAAGAAGAACAAGAACAAAAAGTTCTCAAAGTTCAACAAAAGAAGTCACAACAACAACAACACCAACTTCAATTGCTTCGAATGTGGTAAGCAAAGCCATATTAAATTTGAATGTCCTATATTTTTGAAGAAGCAGTTAGGTGAAAAGAAGAGCAAATAAAGAAGGAAAACCAAAGATAGCCTACATAGCATGAGAAGAAAATGTCTCAACAACTTCTGAATCATCAAGTGAGAATGAAGAACCAAATATGTGCATAACTTCAACAATTGATGAAGATGACTTATGTGCTGAATTAGAAGTAAATCCTGAATTTGATGAAATTGTTGATGCTTTTCATGAAATGCATGAGAAGGCCAAAAAACTTGCAATCTTCAACAATAAGTTAAAGGTAACCTTAGATGGCATACCACCAAACTTGCAGCAGTGAAAGCCGAACTTTGTAACTTGAAAGAAGAGAATGAAAAACTTGTTTCAAGCTACAAAGCAAATGGGTGTATGTGTGCTTCTTCTTCTTCAAAAGTACATGACAAAAAAGCTTTGCAAAAAGAATTTGATGAATTCAAAAAGAGCCAACTTGAAAAGTGCATGTCTTTACAAAGTGAAAATTCATACTTGTTAGATCTCATAAAAAAGCTTTATCAAGGAAAATGTAATTTGAATCAAATGTTAAGTGTGCAAAAGTATGCTGGAGATACATCTGGTTTGGGTTACAAACATCAATCAAAACCTTTTGGAAACACAAAGTTTGTACCTCCAAAAGAGATGAATAGAAAAAGGTTTTCTAAAAAGCATACTATAAAGGCTCATTTTGTAACAAAATCAAAATCTGTCATATGTCATTACTACATGAAAGAAGGACACACATCTCATAAGTGTTATTCTAGAAGCTTCTATGTGCCTAATGGAGACAACATTTGGGTTCCAAAGAAAAGAGAAAAATAGCTAACCCTTATGGACCCAACCTTAATTGGGTACCTTTCTTTACCACTTAATTTGATTGTTGTAGGTGTGTCTTAGAGCTAAAGCATCATTATGGTACTTAGACAATGGATGCTCTAGACACATGACGGGTGACAAATCCATTCTTACAAATCTGACTTTAAAGGATGGAGGATTTGTCACTTATGACAACAACAACAAAAGAAAGATAATTGGAGAAGGAAATATAGGAGACAACTTTAAAACCAAGATCAGAAGTGTACTCTATGTGGAAGGTTTGAAGCACAATCTTCTAAGTATGAGTCAGCTATGTGATAAAGGATTCAAGGTATCCTTTAATGATAATTGCTGCTTGATATGTGATGGTCAATCAGGTGAGGTTATACATGTAAGAAAAAGAAAGGGTAACATCTACTTACTCTTTATAGAACATGCATTCATTCATAATATTAATTGTTTAGTAAGTAAGATTGATGAATCATGGCTATGGCAGATGAGAGCTAGTCACATTAACATGCATCACATGAACAAGCTTATTAGAAAAAACTTAGTCATTGGTTTACCTAAACTTAAGTTTGAAAATAACAGACTATGTGATGCTTGTCAAAAGGGGAAACAAACCAAGATTTGTTTTCAAAATAAAATCTTTGTTTCCACCTCAAGACCCCTTGAATTGCTTCACATGGATTTGTTTGGTCCTTCTAGAACTATGAGCTTAGGAGGAAATTACTATGGGCTTGTAATAGTTGTTGATGAATATTCTAGATTCACATGGACTTTGTTTTTAAAATCTAAGAGTGACGCTTTCATTGCATTCAGAAAATTAGCCAAGCTAATTCAAAATGAAAAAGGCTGCAAAATTATCTCAATAAGTGATTATGGTGGTGAATTCCAAAATGTGCATTTTGAAAAGTTCTGTGAAGAAAATGGAACCAACCATAATTTTTACGCTCCAAGAACACCTCAGCAAAATGGTGTTATGGAGAGGAAAGATAGATCCCTTGAAGCTTAATGAGACAAATTTGCCTAAACATTTTTGGGTTGATGTTGTGAGTACTGTTTGCTACACTTTGAATAGATTACTCATAAGGTCTATTTTAAAGAAAACTCCTTATGAACTATATAAAGGTACAAAACCAAACATTTCTCACTGAAGAGCATTTGGTTGCAAATGTTCTGTTTTAAATAATGGAAATGAGTCACTTGGCAAGTTTGATGCCAAGGCTGATGAAGCCATCTTTCTTGGATATTCATTACAAATCAAATCATATAAAGGCTTCAATAAAAGAACTTTATGCATGGAAGAATCAATTCATGTTATTTGTTATTAATCTAACTCCTCAAAAGAGGAAAAGAACTATGATAATGATGCAGGTCCTATAGAATATTATATCAAAATCAATGGATCAAATGAGAAGAAAAAGGATGAACCAAATGAAGAGATTGATTAGTCAACACCTACTCAAAAGCCTAAGGACTGGAGAGCAACAAGAAAAATCTCTGCCTTGACAACATAATTGGTGAAGTGACTAAGGGAGTATCCACTAGATCTTCTCTCAGGAATCTATGTTGTGATATGTCTTTTGTTTCTCAAATTGAACGTAAGAACATTGACCAAGCTTTACTTGATGAACATTGGATGCTTGCCATGCATGATGAACTTAATCAATTCAAGAGAAATGAAGTTTGGGAACTTGTTCCTAGACCTTCTTCTCATAAGCCTATTGGCACCAAGTGGGTTTTTAGGAACAAACTAGATGAAAATAGAATCATAGTCAGAAACAAAGCTAGATTGGTTGCAAAAGGTTACAACCAAGAGGAAGACATTGACTATGAAGAGACCTATGCTCCAAGGCCGTTAGATTACTGCTTGCATTTGCATGTTTAATTGATTTTAAACTATTTCAATTGGATATAAAGAGTGCTTTTCTTAATGGATATATTGAGGAGGAAATCTATGTTCATCAACCTTCTGTTTTTGTTGATTTTAAATATCCAAACCATGTTCTTAAACTAAAGAAAACTCTTTATGGATTAAAGCAAGCTCCTAGGTCCTGGTTGAAAGATTGACCAACTTCTTCCTTAGCCAATCCTTCATAAGAGGACAAGTGGACAAACATTGTTAATAAAGAAACATGGTAATGACATCTTATTGGTTCAAATATATGTTGATGGTATTGTTTTTGGTTCAACTAATCACCCTTGTGCAAAGAATTTTCAATCTCTATGTAGAATGAATTTGAAATGTCTATGATGGGAGAATTAACATTCTTTCTTGGACTTCAAGTGAAGCAAATGAAGAATGGGACATTTCTAAGCCAAACTAAATACTGCCATGAATTAATCAAGAAATTTGACTTGGACAAAAGCAAAGATGCTGTGACTCTTATGGCAACCTCAACTTATCTTGATTTAGATGAAAAAGACAAGAAGGTTGATGAGTCAAAGTATAGAGGGATGATTGGATCTTTATTGTACTTGATTGCAAGTAGATCAGATATAGTGCTGAGTGTGTGCTTATGTGCAAGATATCAAGCTAATACTAAAGAATCACACCTTACAACAGTCAAGAGAATCATCAAATATCTCAAATCAACTCCAAGAGTTAGTCTTTGGTATCCCAAAGGTGCATTATTAAATTTAATTGGATACTCAGATTCTGATTTTGTAGGATGCAAATTAGACAGAAAAAGCACAACTGGAACATGCCATTTATTGGGGAGTTCACTTATCTCATGGCATTGCAAGAAACAATCTTGTGTTGCTCTATCAACTGCTGAGGTTGAGTACATTGCTGCTGGAAGTTGTTGTGCTCAAAGCTTATGGTTGAAGCAAAAATTACAAGATTTTGGTGTTGAATTGAAAGAGATTCGTTTGCTATGTGACAACATAAGTGCTATCAACTTATTAAAGAATCTAATAATGCATTCAAGGACAAAGCATATAGAGATCAGGAATCACTTCCTTAGAGATCATATTCAAAAAGGTAATTGTTCAATTGAGTTTGTTGAAACAAATAATCAATTGGCTGATATTTTTACTAAACCCTTAGCTCTAGATAGATTCTATGCTCTTAGGAACATACTAGTTATTCTTGATGAATCTAATATATGATAGCATGTGTATGATGTGCCTGACTACATGCAATACCACTCACAATTGACTATGCATCACATATGATAAAATTCAAAATTCTAATGAATGACATTGTTCACTCTGCATATTGTCTGCTTTAATCAATTACTATACGTATTAATCAATTCTTTGAGTTTTAGAGACAATTTAGAGTAAATAGTTCTCTGGAGTAATCGATTACCATGCGTATTAATCAATTACTTGGTACTTAAAGTGTATTTCAAAATAAAAAACTCCCTGGAGTAATCGATTACCTGTCAGATTAGTCGATTACTTGGTTTTCAAATGCAATTCAAAGACAAAAACTCTTTGGAGTGATCAATTACCCTATATTTTAATCGACAACTTAATGCCTAAAAGCTATTTACAAATTCAAAACTCTCTGGAGTAATTGATTACCTCTTCGTATTAATCAATTACACCTTGTTCAGAGTCATAAGGATTTGTAATCGATTATCAATGGCATTTTTGCAAATCTGCACAATTTTCAATGCACTATAATTGACATCTTATCTCTTATTCAAAATTCAAATTTGGTTTAGTGTATCTAGACACTCTTAGAACTCAAAATAGCAGTTACCAAGCTTTTAAAATTCAAATTTTAAACCTTGAAACCTCTATAAATTCAGGTTTTCAAAAGCTAAATCTTCACACCTGAAAATCTTTTTTTGAGCTAAATCCTTGTGCTTTGCCTCTTTCTCCCTTAACCAAACCTCTGCTCATTCCTTTCTTCAAAAACACTTAGCAGGTCTAACCCATTTGCCTCAAAGAAAATCAAAACCAGCAAGAGGAAAGCTGGTTAAACCTCAAGAGCTGCTGAGAACAGGCTTAATACCTGGTTCACCTTTGAAGTTGAGAGGAACAATGCAGTTCAATGCGACCAAACTTGTCATGCCTCCCAAATATCTAGAGCTTGACTGGTTTATGAATGTGGGATTTGAGTTCCCTACAATGCTGCAAGCTTAAGGGCTGAAAAAGTTGCTGGAGATGAAAGGTACTTTTTACCTTGAATTGATAAAAGTGTTTTACACTAGTGCCAAGGCAAGCATGGATGGGGTTCTCCATTCCCAAGTGAATGAAGTTGCTATGGAGATTGATGATGCTGTATGGAATGCAGTGGCTGGCATCTCCTATGTAGGTGTTAGGAAGTTTGAAGAGGAGATAGGAGGATACTTAAAGATGGACACATACAGGGGTATGTTGCTGGATCCACAAGCAAGAATAAAGAGCAGGCCGGGGGTTGGCAACATGATTAGTGAAGACAAACTTCTTCACTACATCATCACCTATATCCTTACACCAAGGTCTACTAATCATGCTCAGGTCACAAATGATGACCTGCAATTGGTGTATGGAATGAAGATTGGAACGCATATTAATTGGGTTCTAGTCATTGAGGAGACAATGATGAAGTCTAAAAGGTTGCTTAGCTATCAATTCCCCTATGTTGTATTAGTCTCAAGGTTCATTGACTACTTTGGGATTGATGTGTCAAATGAAATAGTGGACAACACCACCAACATCAACAATCTCATCACTGTCAAGCATCTCACCAAGTTGGGGTTGATGCAAACTCCAAATGGGTGGATAATGGCTGGAGAACAAGCTCCATAAGGAGGTGCAGATGAGGAGCAAGAAGCTGAGGAAGGAGATGCTGAAGCTGGCCCTGCTGAGCAGCAATGGAGCCTTTTTGAATCCTTGATGATTCAAAAGATGGATGCAATGATAGCTCTGAATCATGAACATTCAACTGATGTTCATTCCTCCTTAGAAGAGATTACCACTAGGATAGAGAACATAGAGACTAGGATGACTCTTAAGGATTTTGATAATCTCTAGATTAGTGGTTGTAATGTCTTGCTTTTGGTTGTATTGTTTGCTTTCTTTCGTATTTAGCAATTGTCTTTGATATTCACCTTATGTTTATGCATCTTTCCATCAATGAATAAAATTTTGTTTTATGTTGTTTACATCTTCCTTGCTTATTTCATTATAATTGGAACATTTTGTCTTTGATAAGCCAAAAGGGGGAGAAAATTAACATATATACAATGAACATATGAAGGATGCTATGTAATTAAAAGATGGGAGAAGAATGAAGAATGAAGAATGATAAATGATAAATAATGATAAATGTTTACTCTGTTTTAAATGAACATAAGCATTGCTCTTAATCTAAAATGATATGAAATTACATAAGATAGGGGGAGCAATACACATGCTTAAGATGTTTTGAGCTTATGCAATGTATACTTAACACCTGGTATTGGCAAAAAGGCTTATTATTTTTCAGCTTTAAGTAAAAGCTCCTGGAAACTCTCTCCTACGAAGAACACTAAAGGTTCAACATGTTCAATTGAAGTTTGGCATAATCAAAGCCAAAAAGGGGGAGATTGTTAGAGTCAGGGGGAGCTTAAGAGGATCAAGAAGCTGAGTATCAAGTCTACAAAGTGTTTAGGCTTTTTTACATGCAAAATGAATTTCATTGGTAGTTGTAATTTGTGTATGAGATGAAACTTCCAATGATCCATTGCATGAAGCTCATTCATGGTTTTTGCATTCATGTTTTCATAAAAGTATAAGTCTTATGGAAAAAGCTTTTCCAAAACAAATGGTTTACATTATTGCATAAAAACCAAAGTGTTCAAAGTTTAAGGTTTTGGAAAAACATTTTTTCTCTACTTTAATTGATTGCCAACTTGTGGTCATCTATTACTTAAGCTTTCAAGAACACTTTAATCGATTACAAGAGAATGGTAATTGATTACACTTCACAAAGTCATAGAAAAGTCTTCTTGTTTTAATCAATTACGATTTGGGGTAATCGATTAATGAGTGCATATTTGAAAACTAAGATTGCCTGTGTTAATCGATTACATGACGAAATAATCGATTACTTTGTTCATAAACTTTTTCCAAAAAGCTCAAGAACACTTTAATCAATTAAACTTGTTAACAATCGATTACATTAGTGGTTTTAATCGATTACATTAGTGATTTAATCAATTACTGACAGTTACAAGTTGATTTCTATAAATAGCTGTTGGGTGTTTTGGAAAATAACAATGAAATTACAAATTTCATTCATAAGCTTTATGTGCAAGAAAAGGTTTCTAGTGCTTAACTTTATTAAATTCCCAAAATCCTCAAGATTCAAAGATTTCAAAGGAGGGTTTCTTCTTGGGCTAGCTTTCAAAAGTAGTTTTGGAAAGAAGGTTCTGAAACAACTTCTTCCATCTTGTAACTTCTCAAGGGTGAGAAGTGAACCAGTATAAACCATTGTGTTGATTACTTCCTTTAATCTTTCCTTGCTATCTTAATTTGTGATTCTTTGGTGTTATCTTTCTTATTCAACAAGTGTAAGTTTTGTGATTGTTTTCTTGAGCTGAGTGATTTGATTGGTTGGAGCAATGTTTGTTCAATTGTGATACGATCTTGATTACTCTGATTCTTTAAAGATTTTTAAAAGACCAAGTTTAAACCAATTCACCCCCCTTCTTGGTTATTGTGCATGTTCATACTGTTTTCACCATTTTCTAGTACAACACTCTTGTTGCACATCATGCATGATGCATAACACCATCCATGATTATCCACAATAATTCTTCCAATAGTGTCAATAGTAACACAATTTTTTGCCTATTTAGCCAAGTAATTATAATAATAGTTGGCTTGATCAATTAATCATGTGAAATTTAGCAATGGTGAATACATATAATAGAATACCATGGTGATGCCATTGATTTAAGAGAGACTCTTCACTTCTACTTTGTAATAGAACTTTTCTTTCTTCGAATATTGTGATGATCCAGAAGATTTTGAGAGACTATGACCCTTTTTCGAAGAGGTTAGTGTTGGAACCCCAATAGGCAAACTAACACCAACTCTATTGTTATAGCAAGTAAAAAAACATGATTAAGCTCGATAAAAAAATCTCCATAATAACTACATACAAAGAAAAGAGAGCACACAAAGTACTTGACCTTTCTTTAAATTGTTGTATTTTAGGCAATGACTCATTAATGAACAACTTTGAACCCTGCCATGTATTAGTTATTGTAATTGGGTAAACTCCTGTCAATTTAATAATAGGAAATAAGTTAGATGATTAAGTAATAGAAAAATATATGACCAAGCCACCATTTGTTTTTAGAAGAATCCAAATCAAAAGTTCATAACCTTATGCCTCTTTGATGCGAGCATGTGTTAACATAATAACCACTGTTTCCGTACCACCAGTCTCTCTCAAATAATTTACCAATTGTAAACAGAGGTCATCCCAAATTGTACAGGTAACAGTTTAACCTCTATGATCAAATAAAAATTTTAATTATGCAAATGTTATACTAAGCACATAAAGAATAATAAAATAGATGTAGTTTTTATACCTTAGATCTTTCATGCTAAAGGAAACCCTCTTTGGACTGCTATAAATATAGTGCGATGTCAACTCATGAACAACACCAATGGCATCTAAAATATGAAAGAAAAAAGGGAAAAAAGATAATAATTCATATACATCCTCACTACATTAAATTAATTGTAGAGAAAAACATAAGATACTGAAACTTGTTTGACAATAAATAGCATTACCAACTAATACATCACATTGGTAGGTTCCAGCAAGGATATTAGCAAAATTAATAAAGTCATATGCCTTTGAAGGGATATTAGGCAGGTCCTATTTTATGACAATAGTGACACTGGTAAAAATCAAATTATATGGATGTAAACATAACTTATACTTACCCTAATTGTTTACAATTTTAAAGTTATGCATCATATAAGTGTTGTTCTCCTTTAGAGTCAATTTTCATGTCTTTAACTCCTCCTTTTTTTATAAGGACATGAATCTTATCAGTCTACAAGAACATAAATCATAGTCCAAAGTTAATAATCCAAAAAGATAAATTATTATAACATCATACAATATCAATTAAGAACATAAGATAGTTAAATAAGACAACAATTTCATCCATGATAATCATTTCAGCTTGTTCAGATTTATCTTTAGTTTCAACAAACCACATTAAAAGGAGATAAAATAATCAACAACTAATAATAATCATCTAAATTTAATCTTTTTGTGCAATACCAAAATCTTTCAGCAAAATCATATAGAAAAAATGCTCACCTTTAAAAAAAAAACAAAAATCAAAGGCATCAGCTTCCTGCACCATCAGCTTTTCTCCTACACCATTTAAATTTTTGATAATTCCGTAAATGCCCTTAATGAATGAAAAGCACATAAATATATTTGCTATGCTGGAGCTTCACTCACGGACGTACTACACCATTGTCGCCATTTATTTGAGCTGTGCATTGCTTAGAGTCATCTTGTTAGGTGATTGAGGTGTGCATTCCGGTTGCTGGAGGTGGTTTTTGGTTGGTTTTCGCCAGAGTGGAGTTGTTCGGAGGTGCATGTGAATTTTTTTTTGCCTTACGGATCCGGTAATCCGTAAGGATTGCACGGATCTGGTAATCCGTAAATGATGGTGCATGATTGTTATATGGATTACCTAATCCGTATGGGGAAAAAAATAAAATTAAAATGTTAATTAGTTTAGTATTTTTTTTAAAATTATTTAATTGAGTACATATCAGTTAAAAATTTAACTTTTGTTATAATAATAAAAAAAATAAAATTATGTAGAAATAATGGTTTGGTTTGGTTATAATAGTTGAGTAGATATCGAAGCAAGGAAAGATAAAAACACAAGTGCTGCTTTGGATGCTGGAATTGAATTTCCATCATAAAGTAGCAGAAAAACTTCGTTAGCTCTCACAACTCACAAAGATAGGTTTGGTTTGGTTTGGTTCCTCAATTTTCATGTTGTTCTTGCAAGTTTGTAATGAGATCATGATATATGGAAGAACAAATTTGGTTAGTTATTAAAATGTATAAAATTATTAAGTATGATGAAGACAAGTTAGCAGTCATATTCAATTTGTCGTGACTTTGTTCGGAATGACTGCTATACCTGTCTCGTTTGTTGGCATTACATTTTATTTTAGATTAAGACTCCAAAACAAAATCAATTGGATGTAATTATTTTGTGAATGCTGAAATAGAAATTTGCTCCGTATCAATATTTTAGATTTCAGTTTGTTTTATTGCATTAAATATTCACTTTTGATCTCTTTGTTGGATCATTGGTTCAGGCATCATTTTTTTCTTTGAACTTGTCAATTTTGAGTGACGAGACATTTTCTATAGTTTGTCAAATATTACCAAGTTAATTGAATTAGTGTGATAAATGCACGAGAAGAATTAATTTGGCTAGACAATTTTTAAGTGATTAGAGTGGTATATTCCCTCTTATTTCTACCTATCTTTTACCTTCTCTCAATATATCTCCATGTTACTATTATTTATCACATGTTTCTTTGTTAGGATGGACAATGATGAGTGGATGTATGAGAGTATAATGACTGAAGAAATTTTATATGAATAAAGACAATGGACCAGACCCTGATGAGTTTGAAGACAATGATTGTTTATTTGATTGTTCTGCAGCGTTCCAAACAACTGAGGTAATTATGTAGATTTTAATGTAGTTAAAAAATATGAATGTGAGTGTTTGTTATTAAATGATTGAATTTAGAAAATTAAATATGAAATATCCATTTATGTAGGTGTTTGAATCGCGTGATGCGGTATTGAAATGGGCTCGTATGGTTGCATTTGAGAGTGGTTTTGTAGCGGTTATAATGAGGAGTGACATGAAAACTGGAAAAATAGGAAGAACGTCATTTGTCTTAATTGGTTGTGAAAGGAGTGGAAAGTATAGAGCATGGAAAAAATGTTTCACACCTTCAACCACTAGCACTAGAAAATGTGAGTGTCCTTTTAAGCTGCGGGGCAAACCAATCTCGGGAGGGCAAGGGTGGGTGGTGAAGCTAATATGTGGAAATCATAATCATGCTTTGGTCAAGCATTTTGTGGACACCCATATCCTGGTCGAATAACTGAGGAGGAGAAGACCATTGTTGCTGATATGACAAGGGCGATGGTTAAACCAAAAAATATTCTTCTAACATTGAAGGAGCACAATGCAAATAATGTAACAAGTTTGAAACAAATATACAATGCAAGATATGCATACCGGACGCGTACAAGAGGCACTAATACTGAAATGCAACAGCTAATGAAACTTCTTGAACGCGACATGTATATTCATTGGCATCGATTGAATGATGAAAATGTTGTATGTGACTTGTTTTGGGCACATCCACATGCAGTGCAATTGAGCAATGCATATCATTTGGTGTTCTTGATAGACAGTACCTATAAAACAAACAGGTACAGACTTCCTTTACTAGACATTGTTAGTGTCACATCCACTAGCATGACATTTTCAGCTGCATTTGCCTATTTAGAGGCTGAACGCATAAACAATGTTGTCTGGGCCCTTGAACGGTTTAGAGGCATTTTTTATAAAAGTGAATTCTTCCCAAAGGTCATTGTTACAGATAGAGATTCAACATTGATGAGTGCTATGAAAACTATTTTTCCAGAGGCAACAAATTTATTGTGTCGGTTTCACATTGAGAAGAATGTTAAGGCAAAATGCAAAACTTATGTTAGGTAGAAGAATGCATGGGATTATCTGATGGAAGCATAGGGAAGTCTTGTTGCAACATAATGAGGTCAAAGCATCTTTGCAAAGAAGCACACATGTGGTAGGGCATATTTTTAAAGTAACATTATACAAGAGACTTGTTGGCATGGAGTCTAGGTACGCGTTAAACCATATTGTTGAGGAGTATGAGCGAGTCCATTATGCAGGAAAAAATCAGTCTCGTTGTGGGTGTGTTGTGAGAAGAACGAGGTTTGCCTTGTGCGTGTGAGCTAGCTAAGTATGTACTTGGGAGCATTCCAGTTGACACCGTTCATATGTTTTGGTGGAGATTAAACTTTTCAGATGATGGTATGCATGAATCTGAAGTCACAATTACTAATGAGATGGAAGTCATATCTAGCCGATTTGAAAAACTTGATTTGTGTGGAAAAATTACACTAAAGACTAAGCTTAAACAAATCGCGTACCCTGATTTAAATTCCATGTGCCCTCCCCTGATAAGGTTAAAACTAAAGGTGCTCCAAAGAAGAAAATGACAAAGCACGAAAGGTCAACGAGAAGGGACCCGTCTTACTTTGAGTATGTAGACGACTTACATTCCGTGCAAAATAGTTGCTCCACTCCAAAGCAGTCCTTTTCGCCATCTGATGTTATCATGCAACACGGGATGGTTCCAATGCTAGATCAATTTCATCCATTTATGCAGAAGTTTATCTTGAATATCACCGATGTGAAACCTGATGGTAACTGTGGATATCGTGTAATTGCTGCCTTATTAGGTTATGGTGAAGAATGTTGGTCTTTGGTTCGCAATCATTTGCTCAAAGAACTTGCAGAATGGACTGATGAATATATTGCTTTGTTCGGCGGGGTACATAGATTTGAAAGCTTAAAGCAGTCCCTATTGGTTGATGGATTGTCAAAGGTACATTATTTGTCAGTTTCATATGCCTTAACTACCAAACCAGCTTGTATTGTATTGTATTTCATTAACTGTGTATTTATAGGTTACTATGGATAAATGGATGGATATTACGGATATGGGTCATGTCATTGCATCTAGATATAACATCATTGTTGTGTCTCTTTCACTTAAGCAAAGTATGACGTTCTTTCCTCTTAGAAGCCAACCACCTAGAGATCCTCAAGTTCATCGCATTTTGTGCATTGGTCATGTTTTTGGTAACCACTTTGTGCAGTTATGATTTTAACTGTTTGTCTTCATTTGTTATTACTTTCACTACGTTGAACCTAGTTAATTTAAGTTTGTTTGGGCTACAAACAGGTATTTTTACGAGAGAATTGTCCGTTGCCATCGACGACCTTCTTATGGGCTACTCACTGTACCAATGAAGCTCAACAGTGGCCTGATTATTATATTGCTCGAATGCAAATGTATACAAAATGTATGAAATTATGCACAGAACACGTTGATTTACGAGATGATTAGACAATTTATGAATAATGAAAGCAGAATGTAATTTCATAAATGTTTAAATACTAGATTACATAATGTAGTAATGTTGTCCAACATCGAATGTTAGATTACATCAATCATATAAACATAAGTCAAATTTGCCTACGCTGTGCATGTCTAGGCCATGTGTAGACAATGGCGTCATCTCGGCCACCTCGAGCAAGATGTAACAGGTGCTCTGCCATAGAATAGGCATCAGTGCCCTCTGTCACCATCCCGGAGTCAAGCATCTGCTGCAACCCTTCAACAATCTGTTGGCAAACAGCCTGAAATAGCCACAAAACATTTAATTAGCAACAATGAAGTATATCATTACAGGGATTTGTTTATGCCGTATAATCAAATGTTTAATTAACTACCACTGCATGTCGAGGGGTCTGCTCTTGTGTAGAAGTAGTTGACTCTGAACGTGGACCTGCATCTTCACGAGGCTCATGCATCGGCGGAGCAACTGGTACTGGTCCCGTGGTCGCCTCAACAAGACTCCGTGCACGAGCTGCGTCATACTGTGTGGGAGTCATCACTGGATGTGAAACACGATAAAACCACGGCATGTATCCAGCAACATGTTGACCTGGATAATGAACCAAGTCCCTAGTCGCGATCATATGATCTGTGAAGTTCATCCATCTGTCGTCCACAGAAGCCAGCTCAGGCGCCCTCACCTCTGGAATGTCTTGAACATATCCAAACTGCCTCAGGACCCGCTCTGGTAGATATCGAACAATATATGGGCCCCATCTGATGGGCCCAGAATACTGTGATATGATCTCAAACTCTCTGTGAAGGCGGTGGTCCTGATACGTCGTCCAACAAACATTAGCAGTACTCAACCTATCTAAACGGGACCGATAGGTTGCCAGAGGTAACGACTTCGCAATCTTCCAGCGGTGGGCACGTGGTTGAACCTCCTGATAGTCATCATTCGGGACAACATTCCCTACCATAGGAAAATGCTCATATATCCAGCACTGCATATTACAATGAATTAATGATTAACACATTAACAATAACACAAACCAACAACAAGAAATACACTAAATCAATCAATTATAACCAATAATACCTGTAAAAGTGTAATGTAGCCAGCTAGATGCTTCCCATGGTGCTTACATGCATAATTCAAGTTATCATACATGTGCATCAGAGCAGCCGCTCCCCAAGAGTATCTGGCAGCTTCATCCATGTCGCAGAAAGCTTGCAAGAATACCACACCTATATGTGTGGTACTCTTGTTAGCAAACAGAGTGCACCCCACCAGATGAAGCAAATAAGCCCTTGCAGCTAATGTCCACTGCCTAGCTTCACACTTTTGATAATACAAGTCTCGGAGCTAGGAAAGATGAACATATGCCCCATGGCATTGGGTCGTCTCAGCATCTGCTTCTTCGATGATCACCTCTAGCAGATCAACCAGCATCGTAATGGCCTCTCCTATGTCAATAGCATCGTAGGACTGTAACGTTCCCATAACAGGGATATGCAAGATCGAGGCCACGTCGTCCAGGGTCACTGTGACCTCCCTCACGGGCAGGTGGAAACTACTGGTTTCAGGGTGCCATCTCTCAACAAAAGCAGATAGTAATCCCTTGTCCCCAGTCTCCACACAGTAAGAAATTAGAGGAGCTAGCCCCGATGCAGCCACTAAGCCTTGGATCTCTGCCGCTGGCTTCCCAAATTTAATCACTTTCCGGCCGTGGGAAGCCAACTTTAGCTTAGGACGTTCCTGCAATAAAGAGTATATTAGTTTACGTGTATATTTTGAATAATAATACTTATTAAGCTATGACAAATAAACATTATGATACCTCTTCGACCTATACTCTAAGGGCAACATGATCCACATAAGAAGTTAACACAGAACTGTCTTCTGGCCCCTTGGATATGATTCTGTCTCAGCACCAACATCCTCTGTCCCAACATCCTGTGTCCGAACATCCTCTGTCCCAGGAAGCAATATCCATATGAGGCTCCTCAAGAACGGGATCCTCTGCAACAACCTGGTCTAACCTTTGCCTACGAACCGATGCCGCAGGCCTACGCCTCTGAACAGCCTCCTCTTCAACACCTCTACTACTTCCACCCACTTTCCGAGGCATTCCTCTAGTCTTAACCATGATCTCTGTGCATCATTTGTAGACATGTCAGCCATCACTTCAAACCAAACCAAGCAACAATACTTAACCATTCCAAATCATACTACACAAGCAACAACAAATCTCAACTATTCCAACTTATACACAACCTTCATTCACATACATGTCACAAATGACTTCAAAGCAAACCCAACAAACAATAATACATAATCAATTCATGTCATGCGTACATAATCATTACATGTCATGAGTGACTTCAAACCAAACCAAGTAACAACAATACTTAATCATTCCAAATCATACTACACAAGCAACAACAAGTGTAAACTATTCCAACTTATACACAACCTTCATTCACATTTGGTGTCACTAATGACTTCAAAGCAAACCCAACAACCAATAACTCATGACTTCAAACCATTACATGTCAGTCATGACTTCAAACCATTGCATGTTAGTCATGACTTCAAACCATTACACAAGCAACAATAATACATAATCATTATCAATAACTCAGGACTTCAAACCAAACCCAACCAACTAACCATTACAAATCATACTACACAAGCAACAACCTTATTCATTTGTCCAAAAATAATATAACAACCATATATATATATTCATTTGCTACCATAATCATTTAAAATAATATAACACTAAGCAAAATCTTATTTCAATTTGTCCAAAACCAAAGCAAGATTAACACTCAACCATTTCAAGTCATACTACACAATTTTTATTCACAGAAGCTAGTTAATTTTTATTTGGTTTGACTCAAAAACAGGTCCTTGTACTGAAATGCCTAAAAAAAATCCAATAACACACATACGGATCAGTCAATCCGTAAGCCTCATACGGATTAGGTAATCCGTATGAAGGTTATGGATTACTCAATCCGTAAGCTTCATACGGATTACCTAATCCGTATGAGGCTTACGGATTGCCGGATCCGTACGACGCCACATCAATCCGTTTCAGCCATTGCCCACCTACAACAGCCACCACACACCACCATTGACAAATATGGACAACTATTAAGATAGAAACCACTCACCAGGGTCACAAGACGCATAAATGACCACCACCAAAGGCAATGTATCCACGGAGAAGCTCCAACAAGGTGCGGCGATTCAATGGTGCGGCGGAATAACTGGAAGCACCAACGATGGTAGAGGGAAGGAGAACAAGAAAGCTTCGTAGCCTTCGTTGTAGAGGGAAGAAGAACGAATCCGAATTCGTTGGTTGCGGAGGGAAGAAGTCCGGTGGATTGCAGGCGGAAGAAGAAGAGCGCGAGGAAGAAGAGAAAATAAGTTTTAAAATAATTATTATTAATTTTTAAAGTGAAGGATATAAAGGGAAATGCACTGTTGAAAAATGGTGTATGAGAAATATGAATGGTGTAGAAAGCTCACTCCAAAATCAAAACGCCCTTTTCCAGCCAAAGCACGACCACCAAAGCGCATCCAATCAGAGAAAAAAAATCTTGGTTTTTTGGCTTTATTCATTGCACAGAGAAGCAATTATTTTAAAATATTTATTTTAGATAAATAATTAAAAATAGGACTAAAGGTTCAGAGTTCAAAACGGCTGCTGTCATGATGCTCCAGTGACGGTGGGATATTGTTGTATTATTTAGACGTGCAAATATAACTTTCCAAATATATATATAACTAATAGTAAAAGATGTCTATTTCTCTAAAATAAGAATACATGTCCCTATAGTTTATTGTATAAATAATTCATAATTATTATAAAATTTGTGAATAATTTTGTAAATATATATAACTAATAATAAAAGATGTCTTTTATAATTATTATAAAATTTGTGAATTCTTATGATATGTTACTGCTTGTGAGCAGATAGGTGATAGAGTAAAAGCAAAGAGGCAGGAAAAGCCTTTTACACGTGATAAAGAAAGAACCAAAAAGCGTATTGCATGCGTGTATGATCATCATAATCATCATCAACTTGCTGAAGTATATCTTCAGTGTCTTCAGAAATTAGAAATTAGGCCAAATTGACTAATGTTCCATCAACATGTCACGTGTGTTGTTCAATTGAAGAGGTTAGAAATAGAATTTCATGTTTAATTACAACTTTCATATATGTATGTGAGAGCGCATTTTAAAATCACAAAGAAGATTATTTTTCCACCTCCCAACAAAAAGCTTCCCCCTTTTACTTACATAACTAATGCCCTAATGTTAGTATTTGCCTAATTGAATTACTTTGGTGCTATTATAATTAGATATGAATAACCGACACATGAATTTCAAGACTCTAGTTATTCAGTATTAGGAAAGTGAATTATCGCTCAATTGCTCCTCCTCCATTCTATTTTATATTTTTATTTACCTTTTCTTTTGTTTTTCTTAACTCACAATTGTCATTATTCTAAAGCTTGCATTATCTAATTCATAAGATTGACGCAGTGGTGTCAGGTCTCACTAAGTTCACATGTGAAAGAATGATCTATATAGTGGAAAAGTTTGTGTCTAATTTTCTCCATAACCAAAATCCCTTGTGCTAGTTTGTGGCGAGATTAGTAGTTTTTGATTTAATTAGTGGATTTGGAGATATTTGTGGTCTTTGATCCATGAAAAAAAAGCATGTATGATCTATTCTAAAGCACACATTATCTTATGTCTTTAATTTATTTATTTTACTAGTATTATATTATTATTATTATTATTATTATATCTAATTTAATCTTTTATTTATAAAAACTTATATTTTAAATATATAAGCATATATAATAATATTCTGAATATCACATAATAATATATTATTATTTATATTAAATGATTGACACATTTATATAATTATTTATTAAATATAATATAATTTAATTAACTATTTTTTATTTTAAAATCCTATAAAATTAATTTTACTTAGAAATTATATAAAATTATTTTAAATAATTTTCATTGATAAGTATTCTATTTATTAGTATTTAAATCATGAGCATACTAACCTAACAATAGCTTTTAAACTAAAAAAATCACTAAATAATTTCTAAATTTTTTAAAAAAATTCTGATCAAACGCACACTAAGTACTACCTTTGAACTTGAACCAAATGACCTAAAAAATGATAGCGATTTTCTCCTTCCACTATTGCCATAATTCTTTCCACAATATCCTTATCATTGTGGTAGCCCTACTCGACAAACAGGACACGACTTACGCTCACGTAGCCACCCATGAGGTTATACACTGAGTGGAAAAAGTGCTTACATAGCATCTCCGACCTTAGTTTTGAATAGACCTAGTTTAAATCTTTTTTTTACAAACTGGGCATTCTGAATAATGAGAATCAAGGTGCGCACGTGTGAACCGTATAGTTGTTAATTCCTTAATTGAATAGTCAGACGCTGGTTCCATTGAACTTACATGAAGTGCTTTGCTCATTTATCATCTGATCAGGTAACTAAGTTTCATCATGTTATTCTCCACCTCAAAAAATGCTTTGCATACATGACAACATATTCAAATTATAAAATAATTGCCACGGGAAATTATATATACATGCACAAAGTCTTACAATAAAAATAGGAAGTCAGGAGCTTTTAGCATATAATCAACAATCCCTTTTAATCAAATCGTTAGGTATCACATCAAATTTTACAATAGTTATATGAAATCATAAACAATTTTGACTATTCTATATTTAATTTTTTCATAAAAGATAGTGACATAAAAATAAAATGATGTAAGACATTTCCACAAGTTTTAGTCATTTAAGTAAGTTATGAGAGATTAATAGTTGATTTGAGACTTAATTATATTTAAAATTATACCGTACAAGTATTTAGCTAACCCGAATATCCGAATATACCCCCAACACCTTTAAGATATTGAAGCATACTTCCCTTATGAAAGTACTCACATACTCGACCTAGCCGAGTACTCGATCAGGTACTTGACCTAACTAAGTATCTGAGTACCTAATCCTTTGGGAATACTCAAACACCTGAGAAAGCACTCAGGTTAGGTACTCGACCTAGCCGAGTACCTAAATACACAACCCTTGAACATACTCAAACACATGAGAAAGCACTCAGGTACTTGCCCTAGTCAAGTACTTGAATACCCAACCCTTGAGAAAGCACTCACGTACTTGCCCTAGTCGAGTACCTAAATACCCAACCCTTGAACATACTCAATGCCTCCATGAAAGTACTCAGGCACCCAACCTAGCCGAGTACTTGAATACCTAATCCCTTGAGTATGCTCAATGCCTGTGAAAGTATTCAAGTACTTGACCTAGTCAAACGCTAGACACCTTAATTTATATTTTATCTTAATAAACACACACACACACACATACATATCATACACTTTCACCTTGCCTATAATTATTTACATAACGGAAAGATTTACTAGATCAATCGATATATAACCATTAGGGATGGATTCAACTTCTTAATGATAATTAGAGGTATATTACCTAAAAAAGGTAATCATGTGAAAGGGCCCATAGGTCCAAGGCCCACTAAGGTATGTACGAATAACTATACGAATATCGAGGTAGGGCATTGTTGATTCTCATTTATTGCTCTCGATTGAGACCTTTCATGAGCATTGAAGTGCCTTTTGTAGGTATCCCACCCTATGACTTGCTGAGTACTATTTGAGAAAGAACATTAGGCATAGGACTTATACAAGGAAGAAAGTTACCTATCTAAACCCTGTGCAGGTACATTAAATCGCCCATCATGGGGTTAAGATAAAATTTCCCTACAACCCCAAGAGAGTATGGTAGCCACTATCCAATCTATGACAGAAACACAACTGTCACGACAGCCACCAATCGGACAACCCCAGCTTGTCCAAGTTCCTTCTCCCATTTCAGTGAAGATCATGGGGAGGCCATTTAAGTCTTAACAGAACATGAATATGTAACAAAGATATGTTGATGACATAGCGACACTACAATAGGAGAACGTCGAATTAAGAGGACAACATCAATCACAACCACCCCTTAGAATAGACATCCCTCAATCGTCCCAGCTAGAATTATCCAGCGTAGTGCAGGCCAACCACTTGCAAGGAGTAACCAACCTATCCAACCTCGTTATCACTTCGCTTACCCCTGGACTTAGGAACCATTCGTATTAGGGATCATTGGTACTCAGCTACCTTCTGCTTAGAAGGTATTCCCTAAGTAAGACAACCATTAAGTTGGTTTACTCAGCTTCCCCCCAACTCCATAGATTGCTTTGAAACTTTGAAGGCTCGGTTTGGCATCCAGTTTGTTACTAGTCGACCCCATCACTTGACTTGGTAGCATTAGTCAGTCTATAGCAAGAGAAGAAAGAGACACTGTGGTCTTTTATGGAAAGGTTTAGCAATGTGGCTTTGGACATTAGAAACCTAGACCCAATAATGTCCATGGGTCACCTGGTCACGACATTATGGCCAAGCCCCTTTGTTAATAGTCTTTGTAAGAAGTTAGCCTCAAATCTCGATGATCTCTATTATCAGGCAACTAAATACATGTTATTAGAGGGGCTCACAAAGTACAACCAACAGTTGAGGAATGAAACGTCTGGCTCAAAGAAGGAGCCGGAAAGGGATATCTAAAAAGGAAAAAAGCATGCATATGAAATCGGAGGACCTCACTACAACTATTACATTCCCCTTAATGCTAGTCGATCAAGGATCTTGGATCAAACCCTTGCTACTGAAGTTTTGGCAATGCTAAAGCGAGCTAATACTCCGCCAAGAGCTGACACCTTGAGGCATTATCAATATTAATGGAACCGGGGTCATTTTATAAAGGAATTCACACCACTTAAAGACAAGATTTAGTATCTTATTAAGAAAAGGTGCCTAAAGGACTTCGTTTGCAAACCACCTTCCCAGTATCAAAGTTCAGGGCATCGAGATCATGACAAGAGTTACTCCATGGGCCAAGATAGGAATAGAAGAGAAGAGAAACCAAGTAGTTTCTTTAGGGAGAAGGAAGAAAAGACATATTAACCTAGAAGGGTAATTAACACCATTGCCAGTGGTTTTGAAGGTGGAGGATGTACCACCTCGATAAGGAAAAACATTTGTGCAGTGTGCAATCTGTGAACCTGACAGCTATGAGAAACATAGTAGAAATGCTCGACATAACGTTCAGAAACAAAGACTTCAAAGGCCTAGACCCGGAGCAAGATGATCCTATGGTGATCACCATGGAGGTGGTCGATTGCTTGGTAAGAAAAACTCGCATAGATTAAGGAAGCTAAACAATTATCTTATTTAGGAATACCTTCAAGCAATTAGACATACCTGAATCAGCGTTGCAACCCCATGATGACCTACTATTCGAGTTTGTTGGTGAAAGGGTTGGCACAAGGGGATCCATAAAGTTTATCACTAGGTTCATCACCAAAAAGGCAGGATATAAGGATATCGTTATCAAGTATGTTGTTATTCATGCTAGCACCTCTTACAATATGCTACTTGGATAACTGTCCATCAATGTAATCGAGGCTATTGTCTCCGCTTGTTATCTTATAAGGAAGTTCCCATCCAACAATGAGCCATCATAATCGTCCACACAAATCAAAAAGTAGCCAAGAATGTTATGCAACCAGTCTGACACACTCCTATCCAGGAGATATTAAGATCCCAAGCAGTTAATATGATAACCACGTCCACTTTGGACAGTCCCCAACCCTTGGATTTGGATCCAAGGATTGAAGAGGATCAAAGGGTGAAACCAAACAAGGATACCAAACCTCTCCAATTGGGTTGAAGGGAAGAACAAGTGACCTACCTTGGAAATCAATTGAAAGGAGATGATCAACAACTTATAGCCTTAGTGTTAGATGCAAACGTTGATTTGTTTGCATAGTCGGTAGCCGATATGCCTGTCATAGACCCTAACTACCACTGCCATGGACTCTTGATATGCTGAGAGGCTAAACCAATCGCATAGAAGAAAAGAAAAGTGGGAGAAGACGGACAAATTGTCATTCAAAAAGAAGTAGAAAAGTTATTAGCAACCCAATTTATTCGAGAAGTCAGATACACAACTTGGCTATCAAGCATAGTAGTGGTCAAGAAATTGAATGACAAGTGAAGAATGTGCACCGACTACACTGACCTCAATAGGGCATGCCCTAAGGACTAATTCCCCTTACCCATCATAGACCGACTAGTGGATGGAGAGGCTGGACATTGCTTGTTTAGTTTCCTATATGCTTACTCAGGATACAACCAAACCCACATGCATCCTAAACACGAGGACAAAATGACCTTCATAATAGAATCCACCAACTATTGCTATCAGGTCATGCTATTCAGCCTAAAAAATGCAAGGGCCACATATCAGCATCTCATGGATAAGATTTTTGGAGATCAAATCAGCAAAAAACTTGGAGGTGTATGTAGATGACATCGTGGTCAAATCCAATGAGGTTGAGTGAATTCAGAGTAGAAGAAGGAAACTTGCTAGGATTCATGCTTTCGCACAAAAAAGGATACGAGTATACCTAGACAAATGTCAAGTTGTCATTGAAATGAGAAGTTTGAAGACTCTTAAGAATATCCAAAGACTAGCAAGACAAATAGTCTTGTTAATGAGATTCCTACCACGGAAAGCTGAGAAGGCCAAGGCAAGTCGGATACAAAAAAAGTTAATTATATGCTTATCAGTCTCTGCTGGAGCTGTGAGTGCGGTAGCGGTTCAATAGTTTGAAGGGAACCAACATTCCATCTACTTTGTTAGTCAGATCTTGCATGCTGCTGAAACTAGATACCAATTGATTGGAAAAGTGGCCTTGGCTTTAGTCCATTCAGCAAGGCAACTTCAGTAGTATTTTTAGAGTCATTAAGTAGTAGCCAAGACCAATTGCATGATTGCAAAAGTATTAAGGAAATTAGAACTGGCTGAAAGGATGATGGCTTAGTCAATTGAGCTGTTCAAGTTTTACATTCACTATGAAACCAAAGGACCAAAAAATGTGCAACACTTGGTAGATTTTATTAATGAATTACACCTCACTGGACACTTTGAAGATTAGTAGTGGACTTTACATATAGACATATCTTTAAACAAAAGATGACGTGGAGTCAAAGTCCTCTTAGAGGAAAGTTTGGATTCAAAGCCTCTAACAATCACGTCGAGTATGAGGCACTCCTGGCCGGGCTAAGGCTTAACAAGTAAGTAGGAGAAAAAAAGATACAATGTTGGAGTAACTCCAAGGTGGCAACATGGCACATATATGGGGAATATCAAGTCAAGGAACCCCAACTTCTAAAATACGACCACATATTCATGAGACCTAAAGATGAGTTCGAATACGCACAAGTAAAATGTAACGTCTTTTGTTATAGTAATAAATCATATATAAATTAGCTAAAGATTAAATATCCAAAGCCAAAAAAGTTTGAAACCACACTCGTAACATATTAAAATATCCAATAAAATCCATTTGTGTATAAACTGAATCATGAAATCCAATACTCAAACGACTATTAACTATCCTAAATAAGAAATAATAAAATCTATTCAATCATAAATGGCCCTTTATTTTCCTAGTAGGTGTAAAATCAAACTAAATAAATGAGATAGCAATTCTTCAAGCCTCCTTAGTCTCACTGATTTCGTCTCCATTCTTTGAAAACAACACTAACTAATGAGATATATAATGTCAGTAAATAAAACACACAATAAAAAATATTTCAGCTAATGCGACAATTGAAAAAATTAATCATGGTATCCACATTCTTCTAAAATAATACTAGTAATAAATATCTTAAATTAGTAGTTTTCTCATAGATATTATAACATCATCACACATGTCTTTCACATAACAACAATTAATCATTGATAATATTACAATGAATCAACACACTAAATTAATCAAATTCTATGACATCAAAGTGTTATGTGGGAGATATACTTCTTCCTCGAAGAAGTTACCTAATCTCAATAATGTGGAGCACTAGCTCAATCTCATGTTGAGATATACTCCTTCCTCAAAGAAGTTACCTCATTCTCAATAACATGGAGCACCAGCTCATCTCATGTGGAGATATACTCTTTCCTCGAAGAAGTTATCTCATTCTCAATTATGTGTGTAACGACCCAGACTCCAAGTTGCTTAGTGAATGCTTGGTGTGTCTAGTATATTAATTAATTATATGTTTTATTGAATGTTTTGTTGTATTAATTACTGTCCTGAGTACTTTGTTTTGCGATACTTGCTTGATGAGTGATGGGACGTAAGTCAACACTACTGTGCTGTAGTTGCTGGCTGTGTACGTTAAGTGGACATGTTGTGTCAGTCGTGCTTATAAGCAGTAGGCTAGCACAACAAAAGCTTACTATTCCTTTCTCCAACCTTAGCGTTTTCTCTTCTTTTCTCCCTAGTTTACTCACACCCAGAAACCTTCCTCCCTCAACCCTTCTGTACCACCTTCAACCCACAAGAACCACAGTCGCTGCCATGATATCCCGACGCCAAGAAGGACCTCGTGGTCGAAACAGACGCTTAGGACAAACCATCGTGAAGCCTGTAAACGAACTCCTGGTTAGGTAAGGGGAGTTTATTATGTTTGATAACCGCTTTAGGTAACATGGTTAGGTGCCGGGGAGTCCAACCATGACGATGATTGCATGTCCCTGTGTGTGTGTTGTTTTCCAGAAGGTATGCCTTGGAATGGATGGAAGGGGTTACGCTTTATATTCTGGTGTGGTGTTTGATGGTATTCTGGAAAAGGAGAGTTGATGCTGTAAGAACTCCCTGTGCATGTGTGTGAAGTTGGCATTTTGATGCTGAAAAACTCCTAAGACACTTTGCAGAAGGGTTCGTGGAGGAGTCGACTGTCGAGATGGGGTGGCCGAGTTACATATATGTTGCATATATGTGTTTGTGATGTCGGCTGCCGAGATGGGTTGACCAAGTTGCATATATGTGTTTGCGATGTCGGCTGCCAAGATGGGTTGGCCGAGTTAATCTGATCACGTAGCATGCATGTGTGCATGACGTGACAGTCCTTGTTGGCGGATGTCGGCACACTGGGTCCCTTACTCGGGATGACATCTTAGAGCCGTTGAGCTCAAGTTTGCTTCGAGTTAACTACCGGGTTCCATAACTCGATAAGTTTGTGCCTTCTTGGGAAAAAAGTCATCGAGTTCCCTAACTCGGATGAGCTCGTGCTTCCTCGGGAAGAGAGCCACCGGGTCCTTCACTCGGTTGAGCGATTCTCTTTAAAAATTGTTAAGTTCAAGCCCTTGAACCTTGGACTGCCTTGTCCGACTTCGACTGATCTTATCCACCTTCGTCCGATTTGGTTCGGATCCCTATCTCAAGTTAATATAGCTGGGCGCCAACCCGGGCACCCAATGCTTCACACTTTTTCATTTATCTGTATTGTTCGTGAATGACATATGTGGTTATGTTGAGGTCAGCCTATGTGATGGCTTGAGATGTTTTGAACCTTGATAGAGCCGTGGTGAGAGGCTATGTATAGACACATGAGATGCCGGGACCGAGTGGTGAACCTTGCAAGGACCATAGTCAGTGCATCGATGTGCCTGTGTTGGGGCGGTATGTATGTAACATGGGAGGGTATGGAGATCCTAGCTAGGATGGGATGTTCCTGTGCCAGGCCATACGTTGATGGTGCCCATGAGACATAAGCAGTTGAGCTCGTGTAGGGGCGGCCCTCGTTTGGGGCAGTATGTATGTAACATGGGAGGGTATGGAGATCCTAGCCAGGACGGGATGTTCTTGTGCTGGGCCATACGTTGATGGTGCCCATGAGAGACATACTTCATTTGCATGACGAAAATAGGATGATTGACTGTAATAGTATGAGAAGTACTGGAGGGCCACGTCTGTAGGGAGATCCTTATGACACCGATTTGGCTGATCACCATGGGGGGTGAGTCTTGTGCACAACAGAGTGACCCCGACGTCAACTACAACTATCATTTGGACCATGGATTTGGCCTATTTCCGGGATGGTACCACATTGCATTTTGAGAGTTGAGTCAGGAACATGTATCATGCTAGGCAATTTAAATCGACTTGTGGAATGTTCCTGGATGCTGGTTCATGTTGGTTGCATGTTGATATATATATATATATATATATATATATATATATGGACCTTGTGGTGATACTGTGACGCTTGGATTGTTTTTCCTTGACTGATGTTACCTTTATCTTGTTATTTTATATGATGAACTCACCCTTGTTTTGTTGTGCCATGTGGTTTGGTACCTGTGATGATCGCGAACCTGGTTCGTGTCAGCAGATGGACAGTAGTAGGTGACCGGGAAGATGACAACCTTTGGTTGGAGCCGCTGAGTTGCCGGGATGTCGAAGTGATGAATCCCAGGCAGGGGTTATGTTTTGCTGATTGCACCTCTGGTTTTGATAGTCACAACTGTGTTTTTGCTAGTTACACCCCTAACGTTCATTTTCTTGTTCTCTTTGTAAAATACTTATACATTTTAGACATGGATAATTGTACTTACAATTAAACTACGTTTCATATACATACATACATACATACATACACACACACACATATATATATATATATATATTTGTATATATATATATATATTTGTACAATTGGGATCTTTTATACGTGCCTTGTTTATGTTTATAATCGTCATGTGATTGCGAAAAATTTATCACAATTTTCATTGACAAAACAATTAGGGGTGTTCTTTTTATCAAAAGTCACATTGATGTTATGGTTAAGAGTTAGTGATACAGTAGCGACGTGGCGGGTCGTTACATTAGTGATATAAGAGCAGGTCGGACCTTCTGGCTAGTGAGTTGTGAGCTTGCTATGTTTCTCTATGCATGATTATGTTGATTGATTGAGTGTCTGATTGTTGGAGTGACTAGCTGTGCATTGCTGGATTATGTTTATTCGTGTTTGAGCTTGTGTAGGATGTTATTTTTTTTAGTATAGTCATAGCATGTTTGTACTTCTCACGTCTACTATACCATAAGCTTCTATGCTTTGTTGTGAATTATTAGACTGACCATCTGTATAATTTGGGACAATGAAAGGGAACATTATGGCAAGCAGCCCGGGATGCGAATGGTAGAGGGTTTGTATAGTATGGTTTGGTGTTTGTTTGTGTGTATTCCTTTCGGGTTGTCACTTCTTGTCATCCACAGTAAGTGATGGCCGGTAGAAATGATCGCGCGATAGCTGATGCTCTCCAAGCCTTAGCCCAAGCTTTGAGGAATCAGAACAGGGGAGAAGCCCCTGGAGCTGTGAAATACCAGGGATTGGTCCGCTTTCAGTGCAACAATCCACCTTCATTCCATGGGGGTACAACTCAGATGGTGCTCAAACATGGATTCGGGAGATTGAGAAGATCTTCTGGGTTATGGCATGCCCCGAGGAGCAGAAGGTCACCTTCAGCACTTATACTCTGGTAGAGGAAGCCGAGTACTGGTGGGACAACACCCGCCAATGCATGGAGCCGGAAGGCCGGGTTGTGACGTGGGGAACAAGAAAGAGATGGAGTTCCTTGAGCTTAAACAAGGAAACAGACTGTAGCCGAGTATGCGGCTAAGTTTGAGGAGTTGGTAAGGTACTTCCCTCACTACCAGGGACGGGATAGGGAAAGCTCTAAGTGCGTGAAGTTTTTGAACGGCTTGGGACCCGAGGTGAAGCAAGCCGTGAACTACCAAGGAGTCTGCTAGTTCCCGTCCTTGGTAAACATGTGCAGGATATGAGGATTCCAGAGACAGGGCCGCCTACTATCGGTATACGGGCCCTGTAAAGGACAAGAAGACCGGGCAACAATACCACGGGAAGCCCTACACCATCCCTCCTAAGCCTCATGATCAACGCCCCAACCCTCAAAGGGCTGTTACTGCGGGATTCCCTAGTGCTAGTAGTAGTAGGCCCGCTACCTTTCCTGTAACACCCCAAAATTTTGGAAGCATAGTCAACTACCAGGATAAAATGTTGATCAGAGGCAGTATAAAGATTTGAGAGAAATGACGCAAATACCCCTGGATATTTTGGTAAATGACCAAAATACCCCTAGGTAATTTAGCCAGATATTTTTTTAAAAAAAGGAAATCTTATAAATACCCTTGGATGTTTTGAAAACGACCAAGAATACCTCCAGGGTAACAATTTCAGAGATATCTTGAACATTTTTAGAAATGACGATTTTACCCTTAGGGTGAAGAGTAAAATTACCAAAATGCCCCTAGGTCAAAACTGACCAAGATGACTTTAGAAATTTGTGGGAACCTGAGTATAGAATAAAATACTCTTTGATAACAAATTATCAGCAAGGTTGGAGGCGGAGAACCCTAAAATAGAATTTCTACGAATTTTGGAAAATAGGTTGAAAAGAGCTTAATCTAGACTATCTTGAGTATCAGAAAATTATAGGAAAATGATGGATGTAATCTATGAAGTTTTTCTTAATTATGGGAGGAATAGGTTGCCTAAATAAGTTAGTTTAGTAATTTTAATAATTCAAGACAAATTGGACCAATAAGAACTTAGAAAATTGCTATTACATGGAATAAAAGGAAAATCTGTGGAATAGGTTATCTGAGATCAAGCCTTGGCTGTATGATACAATATCAAGGGAGGAAAGCTTTAGGAACATTCAGGAATGGACACATGGATGTTTAAGAGGCTTGGAAATTTTCCATTGGTACACTTGTAGGGTGAAAATTTAATTTTAAGTAGATTTTTATTTTGTTTCCTTGGGCAGAAAACGTAGACATTTATAGACTTTATTTCAAAGATCCCAACGGTCAAAAACTAGATATGTAAGTTAGGAGTATACCATTAAAATTTTAAGAAGATCCAACGGTTAACAAGTTCAGAATGAATATTTTGTAATACGGGATTTGGGCAGAAATTTTATGACTAAGCTACCCACGGATTTGAATGAAACTAAAAGAAATGCACCAAGACCAAGCAATTTCACGTGCAAATATTAGAAGGAGGTGGAATGGTGTGGAACTCTCATGAACAAGGACACTTGTAGGGTGAGAAAGTGTTAGCCAATAAGAGAAAACCAACCAAAAAGCTAGGTAATCATAAGCCTTGAAGATTTTTGTAGAAAAGCCAAATAACCTAGCCTATAAAAGGAGATGGAAAACTGAAATTTTGGGCTGTCCTAAGAGAGTGAACCGTGCAAAAATCCTACTCCATGTTATTCCATTGTTTTCAAAATTCCTTTCAAAAAGAACTAAAGAAAAACTAAGACCCATTACTCTAAAAATTCCACGAGAAGAAGCACTAGGAAGAAGGCTGTCCAAGAGCTTAAAGAAGGCTGTCCAAAAGCTTAGGAAAACAAGGTATGGGGAAGTTTATGATAAGCTAAGTTTGAATATGAATTATGATTTGATTCTTATGTGGTTTCATGAAGAACTAAGCTTTGTAGACTAAGTGTTTGATGAAATGCCTAAAAAACTAAAGATTGCTATATGAAAAGTTATTTGATGAAGTGACTTGATTCTAGTTAATGATTGATTGGTTGAATTAATAACTTGAAACTAAGAAGGTTAAGTGACCTAAATTTACATGTGTTATGATTATTTTTGAAGAAGAAAGATTGTTTAGAATTATAATGAAACATTTTACTAAAGTTAAGATGTTTTATATTTTCTAGAGTATAGATGCTTTAATAAAAGTGTTTTATAAATCTTTGAGCCATCTATTTTATACTAGAATCATATTAAACCATATGAAGATTTATGCTTAGGTAACTATCCACTTAAATACTAGCATTATATTTAAGAAGAATGAAAGTTTAAGACTTAATGAATTTTAATGGAATATTTTGTTATCCTTGGTATGTTGGCCGAAATTTATAGGTGATTTCTTGGACTTGTAGATTTGTTTTATTTCTCTCATTTAAGTTAGAATCATGATTATTGTAAAAAAATAATGAAGAAGACATAGCTTTCTTTATATGTTTTAGTGAAAATCAAGTTTTTACAATATGAAAAATAAAAGGTTTCAAAGAAATAAATCTAATTTATATCATGGTGATCGTATGTTTTTGTAATGTTTTGTGATGATGGAATGATAGATGTGTTGTGTAATATGCCTATTTTATATGATGATTGTATATGTTATTGAATAAACCTATTCATTGTGTCTTGGAATATGTTGATCTTTGATGAATATAAGACACAAAATGAAGAATAATATTGATGATGATATATGATTTATCTTGAAGACTTTGTGAAGATTGGACCATGGCTATATGCTTAAGTGTTGTATAAAGCTTCATGTGATGATTAAAAGAAGCTTACGTGTTGTTTAGTAAGCATATACCATGAGTTGTTAAAGATGTTGAATTTTGAAGTATATAAGATGCAAGATGATAAAAAAGAAGAAAGATATGTCATACATGCATTTTCATATGCACATGCCTGGCGGGGGCTAGACCGTGTTGTTGTTGTTGTTGTTGTTGTCAGATAGCTAAACTGAGTCCACGCGTTCAAAGGTGTTATGAACTTGGGGGTAGTTGAGACAGGGAGGACCACACCACCATGATGATCACATAGGTGGAGGTGACTATCCTACGCGCCCCTGGGCTACCCCGACTGGTTGGATAAGTTTATTTGTGCCACCAGAGTGGGTGAGGCTATCTTGACTGTGGCCACTGATAAAAGAGATAACCTGAGATCTCAGGCATGCATCATATAAAGAAGATAAGCATGCATTACATACATCCCATGTTGATTATGTGGAATAATTATTCATTGATGCATATGTGGTATGTTGAATATTTGATCTGTGTGCTGGGAATAAATCTGTGAATGAAATAAGTTTGTTATATTTATTCAAACTATGTTTATCATAAACTTACCCTATTTTGTGTCTGTGGTTGACACCTGTGATGACCCCAAATTCATTTGGGCGAGCAGAAAAGCAGGAAAGTCTAGAAGAATTATAAAGGAAAGATGATGAAGATATGTTGATGATTTGTAATAAGTTAAATTCTTTGTATTTCATGATGGCTTGTACTTGGACTGTATTGATGGACTGTGCGATATTCTGGACTGTTTTGATGAATTGTAATTGTATGAAGCGTAGTGAGAAAGAATTCGCTTATTTGAAGCAATAAGAAAAAGAAATTTTCATGAAATTTATAACTAAACTCATTTTAATACATAAGGGATATGAGATTTTATCTAAAATCAATCAACCACGAGAGAGAGTAAAGAGAGGCGTTACATTTCCAACCCGGGCATATCGCTGTTGAGTGCGGGCAAAGAGGGTCGACTTGTTTTAACTGTATGGTGAAGGGTCACATCTAAAGGGATTGCCCACACCCCAAGAGAGAGCAGAATGGCGGAGGCCAGCAGAGCCAACCCGGACAACCGAGGACCACGGGAAGAGTCTTCACTCTTAGTGGTGCTGAAGCCTCAAACTCCTGAGATCTAATCCAAGGTAAATGTTTCATAAACAAAATTCCTTTACTCGTGCCTTTTGATTTCGGTGCGACCCATTCTTTCATATCGCGATTATGTGTAGAGTCACTTAAACTTTCTGTGTCTTCTTTAAATAATGAGCTTGTGGTTGAGACCACGGCTAGTGGGTCTGTGTTGACTTCTGAGGTATGTTTAGACTGCCTTGTGGAAATTTTTGGTAGAAAATTCTGGGTTGATCTAGTTTGTTTGCCTCTTAGCCAGATTGATGTTATTCTGGGTATGGACTGGCTATCTCCCAACCAGGTTGTGTTGAACTGTTATGATAAAAGGGTTATGTTTGGCAACTCGGATGTGAGAGAAAAAGGGATGTTTATCTCGACCAACCAGGTTATGTCGTCATTGAAGGAAAATGCTCAAGTATACATGATCTTATCAAACTCAGAGGTAGAGACCGAGGTCCCTCTAGCCAACCTCCCTGTTATGAGAGAGTTCCCAGGAGTGTTTCCTGAGGACGTATCCGGGTACCACCTGAGAGAGAGGTGGAGTTTTCCATAGATATAGTGCCTGAAGCCGGACCTATATCTGTAGCCCCCTATAGGATGTCTCCTTTAGAGCTAGCTGAGCTTAAGAAGCAGTTGGAAGAACTGTTGGATAAGCAGTTTGTACGGCCTAGTGCATCTTCATGGGGAGCACTCGTGTTGTTAGTGAAGAAGAAGGACGGGACTATGAGGTTATGTGTAGACTACCGCCAACTGAATAAGGTGACAATTAAGAATAAGTATCCTTTGCCCAGGATAGACGATCTTATGGACCAGCTGGTAGGGGCTTGTGTGTTTAGTAAAATAGATCTTAGGTCGGGTTACCATCAGATTCGAGTTAAGTCTGAGGATATTCCTAAGACCGCTTTTAGAACCCGATATGGTCATTATGAGTACTTGGTTATGCCCTTCGGGGTGACTAATGCTCTTGGTGTGTTCATGAACTACATGAATAAGGTCTTTTACCTATACCTTGATAACTTTGTAGTAGTCTTCATAGATGATATCCTGGTATATTCTAAGACTGGAGAGGAGCACGAAGAGCACTTGCGGATTGTGCTGCATACCCTTAATGATAGACAACTGTATGGAAAGTTGTCTAAGTGTGAGTTCTGGTTAGAGAAGGTAAGTTTCCTAGGGCATGTGATATCCTAAGGTGGTATGGCTGTAGATCCTTCTAAGGTGGAGGCCGTCCTCAAGTGAGAGAGCCCCAAGTCCGTGTTTGAGATTAAAAGTTTTTTGGGCTTGGCCGGGTATTATAGGAGATTTATAGAAGGTTTCTCCAAGTTAGCCTTACCTTTGACTAAGCTGACTCGTAAGGTCTTAGGTGTTTGTGTGGGATGACCAGTGTGAACATAGTTTCCGAACTCTTAAGGAAAAGCTAACAACCGCACCCGTGTTAGTTTTGCCCAACCTAGGAGAGCCCTTTGAGGTGTATTGCAATGCAACAATGACGGGCTTGGGCAGGGTGTTGATGCAGAGTGGCCGAGTTGTAGCCTATGCTTCCAGGCAACTTAAGACCAATGAAAGGAACTACCCTACCCATGATTTGGAGTTAGCTACCGTGGTGTTTGCCCTTAAGATATGGAGACATTATCTTTTTGGCTCCAAGTTCGAGGTGTTTAGTGACCATAAAAGCCTTAAGTATCTGTTCAACCAGAAGGAATTAAACATGCATCAGAGGAGATGGCTAGAGTTCCTTAAGGATTATGATTTTGAGCTTAGTTATCATCCCAGAAAGGCCAACATGGTGGATGACGCTTTAAGTAGGAAATCTCTTCATGTGTCCGCATTGATAGTTTGGGAGCTGTAGCTCTTGGAGCAGTTTAAAGACCTTAGTCTAGCATGTGAGCTCACTCCTAATAGCATGAGACTAGGAGCCCTATGGATTATGAGCGGACTGCTAGAAGAGATCCGAGAAGGGCAGGGGTCCGACCCTTTTCTGAAGACCCAACTAGAAGCCATAGCAACAGAGAGTGATAGTAGTTTCCAGTGGGGCCGGATGGAGTTTTGAGACTTCAAGGAAGGGTCTGTGTTTCCAACATATTCGGGCTTAGGAAGGTAATCCTAGAAGAGGGGCATAAGAGTAACCTAAGTATCCACCCCGACGCCACCAAGATGTACCAAGACTTGAAGACTATGTTTTAGTGGCCGAACATGAAGAGGGATATTAGTGAGTTTGTATACGCGTGCTTAGTCTGTCAGAAAGCTAAGGTAGAACACTAGAGACCGTCGGGTAAGTTACAACCCTTGGAGATACCCCAGTGGAAGTGGGATAGTATCTCCATGGATTTTGTTGTGGGTTTGCCTAGAACCCGGGCTAGGTTAGATTTTATCTGGGTTATTGCTGACAGATTGACTAAGTCTGCTCACTTTATCCCAATCAACATCCGGTTTTCCTTAGAGAAGTTGACCTCTTTGTATATTAGTGAGATTATCCGGTTGCATGGTGTGCCCTCTAGCATAGTATCTAATCAGGATCCGAGGTTCACTTCTAGATTTTGGGAGAGTTTGAACAAGGCCTTAGGGACCCGGCTTCGGCTGAGTTCAACCTTGAGGTCACCCCATGGACCGGGGTTGGCCGAGCATTGAAATCCTGGAAACTCACACCCTGGTTTGTTGGTGTTATTATTAAAGAAGGTAAAGCAAAGAATTCAAAGAGGATTGAAGAAAATGAGTTTTGATATTTTACATGCCCAATCAATTTGATGGCATATGTAAATTGTGTTTAAGTTTGGTTCATTAGATAAAGCTTTATAATCCTCATTAGCTATTGATAATTCATGCATTCATACATTCATTAATAGGAATTAATCATGTGGTAATATGCAAACAAGTAGGATTTAATAAAGGCAATTAGGAATTGTGTAAAACATTTGTTACTGCTTTAATCAATTACTTAGGTGAAATAATCGATTATAGGCGTGTTAATGTTTTCTGGAAAATGCCTTATGAACATTTTAATCGATTACCATTGACTCGTAATCGATTAAATTAGCTTTACACAGAATTTGGATATGTCTGTGATAATCGATTATCTTGGAAAATAATTGGTTACATAAGCTTCTGCATAAATTTACACAACATTTTTATCTGGTTTAATCGATTACCAGATGTTCGTACGATTAAATGTGCATTGTAAAGTTTTAGGCATGGTCTGTGTTAATCGATTAAATGGGTACTTAATCGATTACATGGGTGCATTGTAAAACATAGTTTGTCTGGCTTAATCGATTACAGGTGATTTAATCGATTATTCTGTTCGTATTAGATTTCCAGAATTCTAATGAACACTTTAATCGATTATATGGTTAAAATAATCGATTACAATAGGTAAAATAATCGATTAAATTGACGGATTAATCGATTACAGTTAGTTAAAACAGTTTTTTTTATAAATAGAAACTGAGTCTATTTTGAAAAAAAGAGAGAGATACTCGTGATTACCTGTAATATACATTCTCCAAAGCTCTCAAGTGTACCCAAGGCTGAAATTAGTGAAAAACTCATATGTGTTGAGTGTCATTGAGATTTACAAGAATTATGAGTCTTGATACTCATTGTTTGAAGAAATATTCAAGCTAGTGAATAAAGAAGCAATCAAGAAAGTGTGGTAGTCATCTTTTGCATATAATCTCAGGTTGATTGAATCATTCATATCATTCTAATAGCTGAGGATTATGAGGTGATATCTTTCTTGTACCTAAAGCTTGAGTTTAGTTGATATTTGTTGTATAATTGTGCTGTATTTTCATATAACATTTGGATTCTTTAAAGCTTTTTCTAGAAAGGGTTTCTAGAGGGAAGAACAGAGAGGGGATCTCTGGTTCTTGATCTTTTGAAAAGTCTATAGGGAGTAGATTTTGAATTTTACCTAAGGAGGGTAAGAGAGATCATGTTGTAAGCTTGTAAAGAACAGATATTTGTTATAATGGAACTCTAACCAAGATTTGGTAGGAAGAAAACTGGATGTAGCCTCCGGGGTTGTGAGGTGAACCAGTATAAATCTTGTGTGCATTAGATTTCAGTTTATATTTCATTAAATTCTTGAAGTATAGAATTTGTTCATCATATAAACTTGGTTACAGCACACGAGTAATTTGATTGATGAAGTAAATTGATTTCTAATTGGTTTTAAATTGATACGATCCTTTTGAAGTTTTCCGCTGTTATAAATTTTGAAAGGAAGTTTTAAAACTCTGAGGTAAAACCAATTAGCCCCCCCTCTTGGTTTATTTGCATAAGTGTTCATTGTATTTTCAATTGGCATCAAGAGCTAGTTCTTGTAATTTGCTCAATATATTTTTTAAATCTTTGACAATGAATACTAATCAAATAACATTCAAGGAGGGAGCCTCATTGAATAGACCACCTTTGTTTGAAGGAGAACATTTTAGTTTTTGGAAAACAGAATGCAAATCTTCATCCAATCAAATGAACGGGGTGCTTGGAATTGTATTGAGAAAGACCCTTTCATTCCTACCAAAGTTGTTGATGGCAAATCAATACCAAAAGAATGGGATGAAATGTCTGAAATAGAAAAGAAATTAACTCAATATGATTTCAAGGCAAAGAACATGATAACTTTTGCATTATCTTCCGATGAATTTTTCAGAACTGTTAGGTGTAAAAGCGCCAAAGAAATGTGGGAACTACTTGAAGTAACGCATGAAGGTACAGATGATGTGAGAAGATCAAGGAAACACACGCTCATCCATGAATATGAAATGTTCAAGATGAGAGATGATGAGAACATCTCACAGCTTCAAACTAGGTTCACCCATATGGTGAATCACTTGCTTGGGCTAGGGAAGACTTTTGATGTAGAAGAGCTGAACATCAAGATCCTCAAATGCCTAACAAGGGAATGGCAGCCTAAAGTCACAGCCATCAAAGAATCAAAGGATTTATCAAATATGTCCATGGCAGCTATGTTTGGTAGGCTCCTTGAGTATGAACTTGAATTATCTCAATTAACTCATGGTGAAGATGCAGATAAAAGGCATAAGAGTATAGCATTAAAAGCTGCACCTTCAGAGATTGAAAGAGAAGAAGATTCAAGTCAAGATGACGATGATGAGAATATGAATCTCATTGTAAGGAAGTTTACCAAGTTTATGAGGAAGAATAAAAACAGAAGGCAACCACAACAAAAGAAAAGAAGTGACAGCACCAACAAGAACAACAACCCCTCCTCCATCACTTACTTTGAGTGTGGAAAGCAAGGTCACATAAAGTCTGAATGCCCCTCATTAGCAAAAAAGCCACAAGCTGAGAAGATATCAAAAAGGGATGGAAAGCCTAGAAAAGCCTACATTGCTTGGGAGGACAATGAATCCACAAGTTCTGAGTCCTCTTCAGAAAAAAAAGTTGAATCTCATCTATGCCTTACATCTACCATTTGTGAAGAAGAAGAAACATCAAGTACAAAATCTGAGGTAAATTCTGAATTTGAAAATGTAGTTGATGATTTTAATGAGATGCATTGTGAAGCTCAAAAACTAGCTAAAGCAAACAACAAGCTTAAGGGTGACTTAAGATGGCATGTATCCAAGCTTGCTGAATTGCAAGAAGAACTTTGTAAATTGAATGAGGAACATGACAAGCTTCTTTCAAGTTACAAGGAAAATGGATGTACATGCTCCTTAGCCATCTCTAAGGTTGATAAATACAAAGAATTGCAGAAAGAATTTGATGAGTACAAGCTGAGTAAAGAAAAAGAAAATATGATTTTGCAAACTGAAAATAGTGATTTGGTTGATGTGCTAAGGAAATATTACAAAGGCAAATGTAACTTAGATGAAATGCTAAGTGTCCAAAAATATGCTGGTGATACTTATGGTTTGGGACATAAACATGGAGCTAAGACTCAAGGTAAAACTGTGTTTGTACCTCCAAAACATAAGCTCATGCTAATTCATCTAAATCTACTACTTGCAATTATTGTATGTTAAAAGGTCATACATCATATAAGTGCTTTGCTAGAAGGTTTTATGTTCCAAATGGAGAATGCATATGGGTTGAGAAAAGAAAGAAAGCAACTAACCCTTTGGACCCAACTTAAATTGGGGACCCTTTTTCTCTTTTTAATTTGATTTGTGCAGATGTGTCTTAGAGCAAAATCATCAATATGGTACCTAGATAGTGGATGCTCTAAACACATGATAGGGGACATATCCATGCTCACAGATGTAGTACTTAAAGAAGGAGGATATGTTACCTATGGGGACAACAATAAAGGCAGAATTATTGGGCAATGCAACATAGGAGACAACTTAACCACTAATATCAAGGATGTACTATATGTTGAAGGGCTAAAGCACAATCTACTAAGCATTAGTCAATTGTGTGACAAGGGTTTCAAAGTCACCTTCAACAATGAGACTTGCTTGATACATGAAGGCAAAACTGGAAAAGTTGCACATATTGGAAAAAGGAAGGGTAACATCTATGTTCTATCCATTGACCATGCATTCATACATAAAACTGATTGCTTAATGAGTAAAGTAAATGTGACATGGTTATGGCATAGAAGAACATCTCATATTAACATGCATCATCTCAACAAGTTAGTAAGAAAGGACTTAGTAATTGGTCTACCTAAGCTTAAGTTTGAGAAGGATAAAATTTATGAAGCATGTCAAAGAGGAAAGCAAACTAAAAATTCTTTCCAAAGTAAAAACATGATTTCTACTTCTAGACCTCTTGAATTGCTTCACATGGACTTATTTGGTCCTTCAAGAACTATGAGCATAGGAGGAAATTGTTATGGTCTTGTTATTGTAGATGACTAATCTAGATACACTTGGACATTGTTCATTAGATCTAAAAGCCAAGCATTCACAGCTTTTAAGAAACTAGACAAATTAATTCAAAATGAAAAGGGCTGTAATATTGTTTCAATAAGAAGTGACCATGGTGGTGAATTCCAAAATGAACATTTTGAAAATTTTTGTGAAGAATTTGGAATTAATCACAATTTTTCAGCTCCAAGAACACCTCAACAAAATGGTGTTGTGGAGAGGAAAAATAGATCACTTGAAGAAGGAGCAAGGACTCTTCTAAATGAAACAAAATTACCTAAGCATTTTTGGACTAATGCAGTGAGCACTGTTTGCTACACCTTGAATAGAATTCTCATAAGGCCTATTTTGAAGAAAACCCCTTATGAAATCTATAAAGGAAGGAAACCAAACATTTCTCACTTTAAAGTTTTTGCCTGTAAGTGTTTTGTTTTAAATAATGGTAAAGATAACCTTGGAAAGTTTGATTCAAAAGCTGATGAAGCCATCTTTCTTGGATATTCCTTGCAAAGTAAGGCCTATAGAATCTTTAACAAGAGAACCTTGTGTGTTGAAGAATCAGTGCATATTGTATGTGATGAGTCTAACCCTTCTTTAGAAGATGTTTTAAGTGATAATGATGCAGAAACTAAAGAGGAAAAACAATAGCCTATTGAAGTTAGTAAACAAGAAGAAGATGAAGCATAACTAGAGTCCGATCAAGAAGCAGCTTGTTTCACGTTCGACAAGTATACCGATCGTTCCAAGTAATATAATGATAAGAAAGATATCGTTCCCACGAGGATTGTTTGACCGATTAAATTATAATTAATATCAATAGGTTGGATAACAAATATTTACGAGAAGTTGTTGTTGTGTGTGTGTAATAATGAAATTAAACCTAATTATGAGCATTAACTATTATCAACAAGTAAATAGGGTTATAACGATATTCGAAATAATGTAGCTAGGGCAACCCACACTAAATGCTTCCTACCTTCTTACATGCATTGTCTACTATATTCATTTATCTCAAGTTACTCAACATGCATCTTCATACAATAATAGCTAAGCCCTACTCCCGTAGTGATCTTAACCCTTTAACCCAAGTAATTACCCTAATTCCTTAGTGGCAGCTGTTAGGTTAAGCATTAAACAATGCAATAAATGGTTGCAAGCATACACTCCTATCCCTAGTTAATGTAAAGCTTGTCACTTTACCCAAGTCCAAGCATAAGGCTCCAATATTCCTATTGTAACCCTAGCTTCCAATACCTAACTAGAGTGATCAGTTCCAGAGAGATAGAAACATACATTCAACAAGATAAAGTGAAATAACTTGATATAAATGAAAGATAGCATCCAATACAATCCAAAAGAGGTTACATTCAGTGCTTGGCCCTAACTACAATATAAAACTAGCCAAACCTCATTGTGGGTGGCTGTGTTACAAAACAAAATGGCATACCTAGCTGAAGCAAGGAAGAAGAAGATGGAGAAGAATCTCCACTTGAGCCTCCAACTCCCTTAAACCCTAGCAAAGGCACCCAAGCTTTCTAAGACCCTATTTTGTGCTATTTCCCTCCAAGAAATTCGTGCATTAAATGCTGAGGATTGGGTATTTATAACCCAGCTTGTGAAGTCCCTAGCAAATGCTCAATTCTTGCTTCTAAAAGCTTAGGAAACCTTATATGCTAGGCGCATATCACAGCCACACCTAAACAAAAAGATTGGAGGATCACAAGATAGTTATCATTAGACAACATAATTGGTGAAGGTATCTAAAGGGGTGTCTACTAGATCTTCTCTAAGAAATATTTGTTGTACTATGGCTTTGGTATCTCAAATTGAACCAAATAATATTGAACAAGCCTTATTAGATGAACATTGGTTAATTGTTATGCATGATGAGTTAAATCAATTTAAAAAGAATAATGTTTGGGAACTTGTCCCTAGACCTTCCACTCACACACCTATTGGCACTAAGTGGGTTTTTAGGAACAAGCTAGATGAAAGTAGCATCATAATAAGAAACAAAGCTAGATTGGTTGCAAAGGGTTACAACCAAGAGGAAGGCATTGATTATGATGAAACTTATGCTTCAGTTGCTAGATTAGAGGCCATAAGGTTACTTCTCGCATATGCATGTATGTTGAATTTTAAATTGTTTCAAATGGATGTGAAAAGTGCTTTTCTTAATGGTTATATTGATGAAGAGATATATGTTGACCAACCTCCTGGTTTTATAAATAATCAATATCCTAATCATGTTTACAGATTGAGAAAAGCTTTATATGGTTAGAAACAAGCTCCAAGGTCTTGGTATGAGAGGTCGAACAAGTTCTTGCTTGATCAATCATTCATAAGAGGAGAAGTGGATAAAACCTTGTTCATCAAAAGAAGAGACAAAGACATACTCTTGGTACAAATTTATGTAGATGATATTATTTTTGGTTCCATTAATCATTCTTTGTGTAAAGAATTCTCAGCTAGCATGCAAAAAGAGTTTGAAATGTCTATGATGGGAGAGCTCACATTCTTCACTTATGTAATCGATTAAAATTATGTTATAATCGATTAAAATGTTCTTAGCTTTTCTGGGTTGGAATTATGATCAAGATAATCGATTATATCGATTGATAATCGATTATTACAGTCTAAAACAATTTTTCCAAAGCTTGTTTAATCGATTACAATTTCTGGTAATCGATTAAGCCAGTTCAAGTAGATTTTCAAGAAAGCTTAGATAATCGATTACGAACTCTGGTAATCGATTATGCCAGTGCAGTTTGGTTTTTCAAAAATGAAATATAATCGATTACGAATTCTAGTAATCGATTAAGGCAGTTCAATGTGTAAAACAGATATACGCATGTAATCGATTACAACTTTAAAAGAATCGATTAAACCAGTTCAACTATGCATTTTATTTAAAACATAGCTTAAATAATCGATTAAAATGATACGGTAATCGATTAAAGTGTTCTAAAAAGCTTTTCCAGTTACAACGAAGAACATAATAATCGATTATATGCTTATGGTAATCGATTATTACAGTGAAGAACACTTTTACTGAAAAACCATTGAATTGTTTAAAGCACTTGGTTGTTTTGAAAAACTTATTGATTTTAGTTTGCTTATTTAGATGATTATGCAATGAGTGAATGTCATGCACTTGGATCACCATGATAGCTTTTCTCTTACACAAGTTTAACACTTAATATATCTTCAAGTTGGCCTTTGCATGTTTGAAAGCTCAAAATCAATTCCCTTTAAGCAGCTCCCCCTAAGTCCAACAATCTCCCCCCTTTTTGACTTTAAACATGCCAAATCTTCAATTGATTTCCAGTGGGGCTTAAGTGTTTAGTGAGGAAGCAATTTGGTGAACCTTGAGCTTTTAGCAAACCTGCAAACTTTCAAATCTCTTGGCAAGGACAAATGTTAAAAGCATCTGTGATTCATTTAGCATTCATGTACATGATTTTAATGCTTGATGGGTTAGTTTTCAATACTTAACTCCCCCTAAATTGCATGATTCATTAATACAAATTTTAGATACAAAGTGAAATGAAAAACAGGGATAAACAGAGTGTAATGCAGAGCATTTTATTTTGCTTTGTTTTAGCCTTTAATTCAATTTGTTTCTCCCCCTATTTTCCAGTTTGCCTTGTTTTAATCCTTAAATCAATTATTTCTCCCCCTATTTGGCTTGTAAAAGGCAAAAACTTAGTAATGGAAAGATAATAATTTCATTTCATTAATAAGTGCAGTACATAGCAAAAGAAAAGAAAATAAAAACAGATAAAATATGAAAATTTAAGCTACTACTCTTCAGGACCAGAATAATCTAGTACAATCCTAGCTTCTATGGTTTCAAGCCTTGATTCAATTTGTGCTAGAGAGGTGTTTGTTTCAGCCCTATGCTCATGATGTAAAGTAAGCAATGCATCCATTTTCTGAATCATTAATGATTCAAATGGGCTGTATGATGGAGTAGCAGGAGCAGCATCTTCATCTTCAGAAGATTCTTCATCAGCATCATCTCCTTGCTCAGGAGCAGGCAGTGGTTGATTTGCCATTTGCCATCCAAGAGGGGTCTTGGTCATCCCCAATTTTGTGAGATGCTTTTCCTTTATCAGGCTGTTGCTAGAGTTGGTGTCATCTACTACCTCATTAGACACATCAATGTTGAAGTAATCTATGAATCTAGATATGAGAACAGGATAAGGAAATGGATAGTTGACAAGTCTCTTGGATTTCAACATAATTTCCTGAATAACTAGAATCCAGTTCATCTTAATCCCTCTTTTTAAGGCATAGACAAGTTGTAAATCATCATCAATGGCTTGGGCATGGTTTGTTCCTCTAGGTGTTAGAACATATGTAATGATGTAGTGTAGAAGTCTATCTTCATGGGTCATTGGTCCAGTGCTTAACCTAAGTCTCAAATTCATTTGAGGATCACTCAGCATTCCCCTATAAGTGTCAATTCTATTGTAACCCCCTACTTTCTCTTCAAACCTTCTTTCCCCATCAAAAGTAAGGCCAGTTATTTCTTCCCATATTTCCTGGGTTATCTCTATGGCTACCCCATTTACTTGGGTTATGATGGTTCCTTCCATAGAGAACTTGGCACAGGTATAAAATACCTTGACCAATTTAGGGTAGAAAGTACCCTTCATCTCCAAAAACTTCTTCAGTCCTTGAGGTTCTAAGTAGGCTGGGAATTGAAAACCCTCATTCCTAAACCAGTCTAGGGAAATGTATTTGGGAGGTCCTATAGGTTTAACAGCATTGAACTGGAGGTAGGTTAGCCTATCTGTTTCATTAGAGAACCAAAGGTCAAGTCTATTTGCTGCTGGGTTAGAGGATTCAGCCTTACGTTTGGAGGACCTAGGTCTTTTGGGAGCAGACATGATTGAAAGGAGAAGAATGCTTAGACACAGCTTCTAGCTTCTAAGAAAGCCTAACACAAATAGAAATACTGTAGAGAGAAGATGGATAAGGTGTGAGGATAGCACTAGCCATGGACTTTATTTATAGAAGAATTTGGGCTCCAATTTTTGATTTGAAAATGAAAAGCAGTTTCTTTGTATTAACCACGAAATTTTAATGCACAGATATTTCAAAATTTGAATTTAGGGCAGTTGAGCAGTTACAATTTCCAAGAAAATCTTTTAAAAATCTGTCAGAGATTTCTGTAACTCCAGGAATAATCGATTATTACGTTACGTAATCGATTATTTCTTCACAAAATGTAACTTTTTAGACAATCAGTAATCGATTAATTCTATTATGTAATCGATTATATCATAGGTAGATAATTGAAGATGATGACATGTAATCGATTACGCAGTTCAGGAATCGATTACACCAGTTAATTAAAGATTTTCAACAGCTTTTAGAAACCATTTAATTGATTAACTCGTATGGTAATTGATTAAACCAGTGGGATTCTTAGCTTGTAAAGCACACATTTGCTTAAGTAATCGATTAATTCGATGAAGTAATCGATTATCCCAGTTCTATGATTTTTCTGAAGGAGATTTTATGCAAAATAATCGATTATATATGTTGTGTAATCGATTATTTGGGCTGAATTTTCATTTTCAAAAGCATTTTAAGTGAATTTAATCGATTTATCCATTGCTTAATCGATTATTTCAGTATATTATGCAGAATGAACAGTTTAAAAACAGAGTTTTCGAATTTCTTAAATGCAAGTTCATGTTTATTCATTTTTACATGGTTTGGCAAAGATTAGTCAAGCTAGCATATGTTGGTTTCGTCAAGTATACCTAACATATTTCTAAGAGTGTAGAATCTATCTCTATCAAGAGGTTTTGTAAATATATCAGCTAATTGATTGGTTGTGTCTACAAAATCAATCTTGATATTACCTTTTTGAACATGGTCTCTAAGGAAGTGATGTCTGATTTCAATATGCTTTGTCCTTGAATGCATGACAGGATTCTTTGAGATATTGATGGCACTTGTGTTATCACACAATAGAGGTATCTCCTTAAGATCAACTCCAAAATCTTGTAGTTGTTGTTTGATCCATAAGCTTTGTGCACAACAACTTCCAGCTGAGATGTATTCTGCTTCAGCAGTTGACAAAGCCACACAAGATTGTTTCTTGCAATACCAAGATATGAGTGAGCTTCCAAGAAGATGACAAGTACCACTTGTGCTTTTCCTATCAAGTTTATAGCCTGCAAAATCAGAGTCAGAATATCCAATAACATTGATTGGTGCACCTTTAGGATACCATAATCCAACTTTTGGTGTTGCCTTGAGGTACTTGAGGATTCTCTTGACTGCTGTAATGTGAGACTCCTTTGGATTTGCTTGATATCTAGCACACAAGCAAACACTTAGCATTATATCAGGTCTACTAGCAGTAAGGTACAGCAAGGAACCAATCATTCCCCTATATTTGGATTCATTGACACTTTTGCCTTTGTCATCAAGGTCAAGATAAGTAGATGTTACCATAGGTGTTGCAGCATCTTTGCAATTTTCCATTTCAAACTTCTTAATCATTTCTTGACAATACTTTGATTGACTTAAGAAGGTTCCACTCTTCAATTGCTTGACTTGTAATCCCAAAAAGAATGTGAGTTCACCCATCATTGACATCTAAAATTCTCCCTGCATTGTAACTGAAAATTCTCTGCACATTGATGGATTAGTTGAACCAAAGTCAATGTCATCAACATAAATTTGAACTAATAGTATATCTTTTCCTTTTCTCTTAATGAACAAGGTTTTATCAATCTGACCTCTTATGAAAGAATGTTCAATCAGAAATTTACTTAGCCTTTCATACCATGATCTTGGTGCTTGTTTTAAACCATACAATGCTTTTCTTAACTTGTAAACATGGTTAGGATATTTGTGATCAATAAATCCAGGAGGTTGTTCAACATACACTTCCTCATATATGTATCCATTTAAGAAAGCACTTTTAACATCCATTTGGAACAATTTGAAGTTCATTACACAAGCATATGCAAGCAGCAGCCTAATGGCTTCTAGTCTAGCTACTGGAGCATAAGTCTCATCATAGTCAATGCCTTCCTCTTGGTTGTATCCTTTAGCAACCAATCTAGCTTTGTTCCTTACTATGATACCACTTTCATCCAGCTTATTTCTAAAAACCCATTTAGTGCCAATAGGTTTATGAGTTGAAGTTCTAGGGACTAATTCCCAAACCTCATTTCTTATGAATTGATTCAACTCATCATGCATTGCCATTAACCAATGTTCATCTAATAATGCTTGACTAATACTATTTGGTTCAATTTGTGAAACAAAAGCCATGTTACAACAAAGATTTTTTAATGAGGATCTAGTAGAAATTCCCTTTGAAACTTCACCAATGATGTTATCAAGGGAAAGATCTCTTGTTGTTTTCCATTCTTTTGGCTCTAGGTTGGATGTTGATGGAGTTGTTGTAGACATTGGTTCTCCTTTTTCTTCAATAGGTTGGACACTTTCTTCCATATGACCTGCATCTAAATCACTTTTCTTTTCCTCTTTTGAGGTGTTAGATTCATCACAAATTACATGAACAGATTCTTCCATGCACATGGTTCTTTTGTTAAACACTCTATAGGCTTTACTATGTAATGAGTATCCTAGAAATATAGCTTCATCAGCCTTTGCATCAAACTTTCCAAGTGATTCTTTTCCATTATTTAGTACAAAACACTTACAGCCAAAGGTTCTTAGGTGAGATATATTGGGTTTTCTGCCTTTGTACAACTCATAAGGAGTTTTCTTCAAAAGGGGCCTTATGAGAAGTCTATTTAAAGTATAGCATATTGTACTCACTGCATCAGCCCAAAAATATTTTGGTAAATTAGTCTCATTAAGAAGTGTTCTAGCACCTTCTTCAAGTGATCTATTTTTCCTTTCCACAACACCATTTTGTTGAGGTGTTCTTGGAGCAGAAAAATTGTGGTTGATTCCATTTTCTTCACAAAAGATTTCAAAATGTTCATTTTGGAATTCTCCACCATGATCACTTCTTATTGAGATAATTTTGTTGCTTTTCTCATTTTGAATAACCTTGGCTAATTTTCTAAAAACATGGAAAGCATCACTTTTGGATTTTAAGAACAAAGTCCAAGTATATCTAGAATAATCATCAACAATCACAAGTCCATAGTAATTGCCACCCAAACTCATGGTTCTTGAAGGACCAAACAAATCCACGTGTAGTAGTTCAAGTGGTCTAGAGGTGGAAACAATGTTTTTACTTTGAAATGAGATTTTAGTTTGTTTCCCCTTTTGACAAGCATCACATAGTTTGTCCTTCTCAAATTTGAGTTTTGGTAATCCAATCACTAAGTCCTTTTTAATGAGTTTATTCAAATGATGCATGTTAATATGACTAGCTCTCCTATGCCATAACCAAGATTCATCTATCTTACTCATTAAACATGAAGTTTTGTGAAGGAATGCATGATCAATTGAGAGTAGATAGATATTACCTTTTCTCTTACCAATATGGATGACTTCACTATTTTGACTATCACACACCATGCAGCAATCTTCATTGAATGAGACTTTAAAGCCTTTATCACATAATTGACTTATGCTTAAAAGGTTGTGTTTCAAGCCATCCACAAAGAGAACATTGCTGATTTTGGTGTAGAAGTTATCTCCAATGTTGCCTTCACCAATGATCTTACCCTTATTATTGTCTCCATAAGTGACAAAGCCTCCATCTTTGGGAATAAAGTCTGTGAGCAAAGACTTGTCACCCGTCATATGAAAGTCACCCAGATGATGTCTCCAAATTATCAATGAAATCCTTATAGTTGTTAATTCTAAGTCATGAGTAAGGTATTTTTTCTCATGGCTTGCAATTACCTAGATGCATAGGCTACTATTTTTCCATTAACACCCATTTTGGATTCATCACAACATACTTACAAAATGTTTGTCCACAAGTGTTGAAATCAAAAACCTATGCTTATACTGAGTATCCATAAAAATTCTTTCCTCTACAACTTAACTTGGTCAAAGGCAAGGCTAACTTAAACACACTTTTTATGATTTTTATAATATTCTGTTGAATCTAGAGAACTTCCAATTAGGATTTCCTACTTTAGGACAATTTTTTAGTTTCAACTTAGAAAGCTTAGCTATGCCACCTTACAATATAACCCATTTTCAAAATCTTAGTCCCAAAATTCACCTAAATGACTTAGCATAAGATTATCCATCCTTAAGAGTCCGTAATAAAATCCTCAAGTATTCCTCATTCTTTTCTAATCTTGAATTGTACCAAAGTATTATTTATGAATATTTTCACAATTTATCAGGATAGGGGTGGAAGGTCCTATTTGTATAATCTATCAACATACCAGAGCATTAAAGGACGTAACTAAATACTCGTAATGACTATAACTGGTTCTAAAGGCAATCCTTAAAATATTTGTAATTTCATATGGATCTTAATGGTAACGGGATCTAAGATATATCTTGCTACACACCCAGATTTTTCCCAATGAATCCATAACAATATGATATTAATTTTCCATTGTCACCTTTTCCTATTAGTGATAGTGTCTTATCCAATCTCATGTCCTATATTTCTTAGTAATACTAGTGCTTTTCATAGAAACATCTTAGATTGTATAAACCACTTACCTAACAACTCTTCTTAGTTGTTTCTCAAGCCCTACTGGTTTTATATATCAAAATTCCCTACATCAAATCTATAGAAAACTATCTTTTCTTCCGAATATGTTGTTAGGGAATACTTCTAGAAATTCTTCATCAACTAGTAGATTACCTAGAGAAATCTTGGTCTTTAATTCTAGGTTAAACAAAATCTTATATACTTGATCTCTTCTTTTCAAGGATAATCAAATTTAGTTAACAGAGATCAATATTTTATTATTACTTATCTTAAGAATACTAAAACAATTCATCAAAAGGTAACCAATTTATTTCTAAGATATCATCAGTTTGGCAAAAAAAACAGACAGATCAGATCAACATGGATTTTTTTTCTCATAAATTTTTCCACCAAATAAACACATCATAAATCAAAACAGGCTTACTAATCGTGGTCTTAATCATTAGCTTATCATCCACAGAAGACGCCGAATATTTAATTTCCCCCATCTACAAAAAACTCGAAATCATACTGGGATCAAATAGCACCAGTACCATTTTTCTTTGAAGAGTTCTTCACTAACTTTGCAACCTTCACTATGATCAAAATCCTAAAGTTCCAAGAATTTTATTACTTTCTTATTTCTAACATCCTTAAGAAAATATTTCTCCAAAAATAACCTCTTAAAGATTTTCCCTAAATCACCACTAAATCTTTAACCTCCAATCTTGAGAACATCGTATACTATAATTCTTTCTAATCATTATTCCATCCTTCTATCAACATATTCACCACTTAATATAATTATTTACCTACTTACTCATTATAGAAAGTTAATACCTAGAAAAACATTTATTTGTATTTCTGGCTGCTTGCCATAATGTTCCTTTGCAATTCACAAATTATCCAGGTGGCCAGTCTGCTAACTTATGAATATACGTGGAAACTTATGGTATAGCAGGCATCAGGAATACCACATATTCTGACAACCTCGTCCAATCTCCATAGTCCCTAAGCAAAATATCTATCACTTTATGGACAATTATACGGTTAAACCATCATACCTCCATCAAGTAAGATTATTTCCAACTTAACCCTAAAATATCCTCAAGTAACCGAAGATTATATTAATAATCTAATAATCCACAATTGATTCTAATTCTTTTAAACCTTCTCAAAAATTCAATCCTAATATACCCCTTAATTTTCTTTCACCTACCACCTTACTACTTAATCCTCAAAATTATTCTAATACTTAAACCATTATACCATTCATCCTTTACTGATAAATTCAAATAGTCCATAAAATATGGCAAAATCTCCAAATATCATCAAACCTCTTAAACCATTTTCTATAAATCATCCATTATAATTCCAACCTCACTAATATTCCAGCTTATAGATCATCTTCTCATCTTAAAATCATCTTAGTTTTATCATAAAATAATTATGAATTTCAGTCCTAAATAATAACCTTAAATCTTGTCCAAATGATTTCAATTAGGTTAATCCAAGAAATTTCTTAACTGTAGATTAAGACCTAGTCTACTTTTCTAATCCTTCAAAAGCATGTTGCATAAAACCTAGTCCATGGTTCAGATCAACCTACAGAACATAGATTCCTAGAGATACAACAAACACATAGAACACAGCACATAGCAAACACTTAGAAACACACAACATACAAAGCTTATCACTTATAAAAACATCACATGCACATAGCAACATAGCAAGCATACAGTCCTTAGAAAGCAAACCTCAGCTCTGATACCACCATTGTAACGCCTCCTTTTACTCTCTCATGTTTGATTGATTTTAGATAAAATCTCGTTTCCTCTTTGTATTAGAATTATCTTAGTTGTAAATTTCATGGAAAATTTCTTTCTTCTTGCTTCGATTTTACAATTCATTCGTAACATAAACGATACTCCCTCACCACGGTTTATTTATAATAAGAATACAGCCCATAATACAGTCCATAATATACGTCCAAAATAATATACAGACTGTCTAAAGTTTAATACAAATTACACATCCACAAAGTAAACACAAAACACAAAATACAATTCATCAAGCTTCCTCATCACACCTTCTTCAATATCACCCCCAGCTTATGCTTCACTGCTTCTCTGCTCGCCCAAATGAATTGGGGTCATCACAGGTGTCAACCACAGACACAAAACATAGGGTAAGTTCATGATAAACACGGTTTGAATAGACGAATATATACACAGATGGTCACAACCTCAATCAGAAAATAGGATGCAACTTCAAATCACACAACACATACAGTACACAGAACATCATACAACATACTCATCATGTGATGCATGTAGTGCATGCTCATCTTCTTTATATGATGCATGATTTTAACTTTTTCAACACATGGCCATAGTCAAGATAGCCCCACCCTCTCTCAGTGGAACGAACTTATCCATTAAGTTAGGGTAGCCCAGTGGCGCGTAGGAATGTCACCTCCACCTATGTGATCATCATGGTGGTGTGGTCCTCACTGTCTCAACTACCCCCTAGCTCAGACTCCTCTGAACGCATGGACTCAGTTTAGCTATCTGACAAACCTCCTTCTGAGGTCAACATCACGGATTAACCCCCGCCAGGCATATGCATATGACAACTCTATGAAACTCATCCACATGTAATATCAAGTCCCATGTCAGTGGCCTTACCAGAATTTATCCGATCAGTCAGGGTACTCCAGTGTTTTCTAGGTTCTCACTTACACGAACACTTTCATGCTTAGTGATTCCGTACTGCAAGATGCACCCCCTAGTTCATCTGAACGCACGGGTTTCATTCTGATAACCAACTGACATACAACTTTTTACGATACCCATGAGATGGTTTCATTTATAACAACTCATTCATCTTCATCACATCTTTTTCTCATCACTTATCAATATCAACATATTACACAACTTAACTTATTTCTCATACACCATACATCATACAACCACTTAAAGTTCATCAAGCTTCAAGAATCATCAAGCAACACATGGACTTTATAAGAATTGATAGAACACTCAACAACACATGTCTACAAACATTTCTTTTAACATCACCACACTTGAACCATCTTTATCTCTTTTCATAAAATATTTTAAAGAAATCTTTATTTAATATTAATCTTTATATTGTTCAACATAATTAACATAGGTTCAACATAATTCTAGTATCACAACAAACATACTCAAGGTTTTTATTTTAACAAACTATATCACTTTAGTACTCTGCTTTAATAAAACATCTAAACTATAGAAACCATTTACGTAACTACCATTGAAAGCAACTTTTCTTTTTAAAGATAGTTATAATACATGTAGATTCAAGTCAACATAATTTTAGCATCAATTAAATATATAAACTCAAGAAATCATAGAATACTTTTAATCAAACATATACTTGTAACAAAATATTCTACTATACTTCTAAACAATTATTTTCTTGGAATAATCATAAAACATATCGTTGTAAGTGTAACGCCTCGTTTACTCTCTCGTGTTTGGTTGATTTTAGGTAAAATTTCATTTCCTCTTTATATTAGAATTCTCTTTGTTATAATTTCATGAAAAATTTTTCGCTTTGCGTGCAAGTTCTCCTAGTTGTCCATATCATAACCGAATTCGCTCTCTCCACGGTATTAATTATAAGAATAAAGCACAGTCCAGCAATACAGTTCAAGGTATATTTCATCATACATTCCAAATACATGCCAGTATAGAATACAACCAACCTAAATCTAGTACAATTTATCAATACACCTTCTTCACGTTCACTTCATAGTCAGTCACTGCTTTACTGGTTCTCTGCTCGCCCAAATAAATTGGGGTCATCACAGGTGTCAACCACAGACACAAAATAGGGTAAGTCTATGACAAACAAAGTTGGAATAAGACATATATAACAGAATACATACGTGGATATTTATAAAATAACAACACAGAGAATTTTCCCACAGATTAATTTACCTCATCTACACAGCACATAAATTAAGCTACACAGTTTACTTATCAACAGATATTCCACATACTCATCATGTAATGTATAGAATGCATGCTCATCTTTTTATATGATGCATGACTGAGATCTCAGGTTCTCAACATCTCATTATTAGTGGCCACAGTCAAGATAGCTCAACACGGAATCAGAGCGATCGAGTCAGGATAGGTCTGTGTTGCAATAGGACTCACACCTACAAAACATGTGATCATCATGGGTAGGTGCTTTCCCCACTGACCTTATCCCCAAGTTCAGCCACCAGATGTCTGAACGCTCGTCATAATTCAGCTATATGACATACCTCCTTTGAGGTTTAACAACAACTCCAGTACTACCACAATAATATCCCCGCAGGATAACAACAACTCCAGTACTACTACAACAACAACAACAACAACAACACGGTCTAGCCCCCGCCAGGCATATGCATATGGAAATGCATGAATGATTCATTTTATATTATTCTTCATCTTTCAACTCATACAATTCAACATCTTTAACAACTCATGGTATATGCTTTTTAAACAACACGTAATCTTCTTTTAATCATCACATGAAGCTTTATACAACACTTAAGCATATAGCCATGGTTTAATCTTCACAAAGTCTTTAAGATAAATCATATATCATCATCAATATTATTCTTCATTTTGTGTCTTATATTCATCAAAGATCATCATATTCCAAGACACAATGAATAGGTTTATTCAATAACATATACAACCATCATATAGACATATCACACAACACATCTATCATTTCATCATCACAAAACATTACAAAAACATACGATCACCATGATATAAATTAGATTTATTTCTTTGAAACCTTTTATATTTCATTTTGTAAAAACTTGATTTTCACTAAAAGCATATAAAGAAAGCTATGTCTTCTTCATATTTTTTTTTCATAAGATTTAATACAATAATCGTGATTCTAACTTAAATGAGAGAAATAAAACAAATCTACAAGTCCAAGAAATCATCTATAAATTTCGGCCAACATACCAAGGATAACAAAATATTCTATTAAAATTCATTAAGTCTTAAACTTTCATTCTTCTTAAATATAATGCTAGTATTTAAATGGATAGTTACCTAAGTATAAATCTTCATATGGTTTAATATGATTCTAGTATAAAATAGATGGCTCAAAGATTTATAAAACACTTTTATTAAAGCATGTATACTTTGGAAAATATAAAACATCCTAACTTTAGTAAAATGTTTCTTTATAATTTTAAACAATCTTTCTTCTTCAAAATAATCATAGCACATGTAGATTTAGGGCACTTAACTTTCTTGGTTTCAAGTTATTAATTCAACCAATCAATCATTAGCTAGAATCAAGTCACTTCATCAAATAACTTTTCATATAGCAACTTTTAATTTTTTTGGGGCATTTCATCAAACACTTAGTCTACAAAGCTTAATTCTTCATGAAACCTCATAAGAATCAAATCATAATTCATATTCAAACTTAGCTTATCATAAACTTCCCCATACCTTGTTTTCTCCCTTAGAATTGGATAGCTTTGCTCCTAGATTTCCCTAGTGCTTCACGTGGACTTCCTTAAGGTTGGTGGCCTTTATTCTTCTTTGTGTGAAAATGGAATTGAAAGATAATAGAAGGAAAGTGTGTTGGGGTATAGTTTTGCACATGAACTCCTTTTTTAGAATGACCCTTGCTCCTAGGGTTCTTGGCTTTCACGTGAGGTTTCTAAGCATGGAAGCCTTTGGTTTGTTTTAGGTGAAAGGTAAAATTGTAAAGGAATGAGATAGGGAGGCTTTGGAGGGGATATTGCACGTTGAATACCCTTTAGGGACAGCCCAAATTTCGTTCATCCCACCCTTTATATAGTGATGTTGTTACAAAAAATCTTCTAGGTAATTATACCTTACTTTCCAAGTGGCTAAGTCTTGATTGGCTAGTGATTTTCATCCATCCAAGTGGCCTTCTTCATGATACTTCCACCTTCTTCTTGCCCTTCTTCCCTTATCTTCACGTGCCTTATCATTTTGGTAGCCAATTCTATTTGGTTTGTAGCTTATACGGTTGGTGTCTTAAGCTTTGTAATAAATTTTCTTCTAAAAACCCATTTCTGTAAAATAGTAATTCCGGGTTCATTAACCGTTGGATCTTCTTGAAATTTTACATGCATAATCCTATCTCAGTTATCTAATTTTGGACCGTTGGGATCTTTGAAATATTTCTTATAAATGTCTACGTGTCCAAAATGAGCTAAAAGGAAGTTTTTCTTCAAAAAAAATCTTCCTAATGCTATCATTGCCAACTTTCTACATGTTTTATTTTTATTGGCTAATGTTTTTGGTCCATCCAAGTGTCATGCTTCTTGAAAATTCTTCACTTTTCTTCCTCTCTTTTACGTGGTAACCCAAGGCTTGTAGGTCAAGTTTTTCTTTCTTTTCTTTTATATCCTTCAAGATATTATTAAAATGACTTATATTAATTCTTATTGGTCCATCTTTCCTTGAATTATTAAAATTACTAAACTAGTTTATTAAAAACATCTTTTCCTCTTACAATTAAGAGAAAACTCCATAGATTTTATCTATCCTTTTCTTACTACTTTTCTGATGCCCAAGGTAGTCTAGATTGAACTCTTTTCAAAATATTTTTCGAAATTCCTAGAAATTTCAATTTAAAGTTTCTGATCTCCAACTATATTGATAATTTGTTATCCAAGAGTATTTCATCTATTCCTCAGGTCTTCATACAGTTTCCAAGGTTATCTGATCATTTATGGCTTAAAGGGCATTTTGGTAATTTTCCATCTTAGGGGCATAATGGTAATTACCCATTTATTCAAGGGTATTTTGGTCATTTTTCCTAAAATATCTTCTTCAAAATATCTAAGACATGTTGGTCATTTCTACAATTGTCTAAGGGTAAAATGGTCATTTTTACCTTAAGGGGCATATTGGTCATTTCCAAATTACACAGGGATATTTTTGTAATTATTGCCTTAAAATATTCTTGTAATTTCTATTTTATAGAAAGGTGATAGAATCTTTATTCTGCCCATATTTTTTTATACTCTGACTACAAAATCATGAATATTTGAATCTTGGCTTGAGTCATATATATATATATTTGTAATTATGGAAATATCGGGGTGTTACAGTAAGTCATTTTAACGTTCATTAATTAAGTTAGGTTCAAGTTATCTATTCAACAGTTATTTATAAAACTAAAATCAAGTTATTTAATTGAATAACCATTTATATAGAAATCTTTGGTTCTTTGAGGCAATTCATCAAATACCTAGTCTACAAAGCTTAATTCTTCATGAAATCAAGTAAGGATTCTCATGTAATTAATATTCAAACTTGGCTTATCATAAACTTCCCCATACCTTGCTTTCCTTCTTCAAAATGAATAGCCTTGCTCCTTGTTCTCCTAGTGCTTCACGTGAGATTTCCAAGGCATAGGCTTTCATTTTTTGTTCTAGGTGAAAGGTGAATTAGAAAGGAATAAAATGAAAAGGCTTTGGAGTGAGTTTTGCACGATTGAACTCCCTTAAGGCAGCCCCAAAATTTTGGTTCCTACTCTCTTTTTATAGAGTGATTAAGTTGGTTTTTTTTTTATTACTAATATCCAAGGGTTATGATGGCTAGCTTTCTACTTGGTTTCTTCTTATTGGCTAGCCATTTCTAACCTTCCAAGTGTCTAGTTTCTACACCCTTCTCTCTTTCTCTTCTCTTTTATGCGGAATGCCAAGGCTTGGAGTACAATCCTCTTTTGCTTCTCATGGTGGAATGCTAGCTTTTGGTTAAAAAAATCTACAATTATCTTCTTAAGCCATCATCACTCACTTTCCACTAGGTTTCACCTCATTGGCTAGGCATTTTGCACCCTCCAAGTGTCCTAGTTCTTGAGTTTTCTATATTCTTCTCCATTTATCTCCATTTGCACGTGGAGTTCAAGGCTTGTAGGCCAAGTCTTTAATTGCTTTCTTATGTGGTTTAGTCACAAAGTCTCTTCCAAAACCCGTTTTATTAAAATACTCATTCCAGATTTGTTAACCGTTGGATTTCTTTAAACTTTTAAGGGTACATTACTATCCAATATATCTAACTTTTGACCGTTGGGATTTTTGAAATAATACCTAGAACTATCTACGTGTCCAAAGGAGTCAAGAGAAAGTTTTCTTCAAAAAATCTTCTTAATTCATTATTACCTTACTTTACAATTGGACCAATGGCATGTATCCTAGCTTTTCTATCAGCCAAGTGTCCCTTATCTTGATAATTTTACATCATTCCCATTTCCTTTCAATTTGCACGTTTGGATTCTAGGCTTGGGGTGCAAGTCTTATTTGCTTTCTTGCCTTTTAGGTTATTAATTAGATAGCTTTATCTCAATTCTTATTGGTCCATCTTGCCTTGAATTATTAAAATTACTAGACTAACTTATTAGGAAGGTCTATTTCTCCTATAATTAAGATAAAATTCTATAGATTGTATCTCTCCTTTTTCCTAGGCTTTTCGGATGCTTGAGTTAGCTTAGATCGAGCTCTTTTCCAAAATATCCACCAAAATTCTTAGAAATTCTAATTTATGATTTCTTGTCATCCACTATGTTAATAATCTATTATATAAAGGTATTTCATCCATTTTCCAGGTTTCCACAAAGTTTCTAAATTTATCTGGTCATTTTTATCCTAAGGGCATTTTGGTAATTTTACCACTCACCCTAGGGTATAATCGTCATTTCTAAAAATGTTCAGGGTATCTCTGTAATTGTCACCCTAAGGGTATTCTGGTCATTTTCGAAATGTCCAGAGGTATTTTTTTCATTTTTCCTAAATCCTTTTGTACTATCTCTAATTAACATTTTATCCAAGTATACACCATCAATTGACTGTAGTTTCTTAAAATTTTGGGGTGTTACAACATTCATGATCCTTCTAGTCGGATTGGACGATATCCAAGTACAGGAAAACCTGACATATGAAACACTACCTTTGAGGATTGAGGATCGACGGATGAAGCATCTAAGAGGAAAAGAAATTCCCTTGGTCAAGGTAATCTGGGGAGGTATATTTGGAGAAGATGCGAAATGGGAGCTAGAGAACCAGGTGCAGGAGGCCTACCTAGCTTTGTTTGCATCAGGTAATTTTGAGGATGAAATTCCTAAAAAGGTGGGAGAGTTGTAATGACCTGAACTCCAAGTTGCTTAGTGAATGCTTGGTGTGTGTAGTATATTAATTAATTATATGTTTTATTGTATTAATTACTGTCCTGAGTGCTTTGTTTTGGGATGCGTGCTTGATGGGTGATGGGACGTAAGTCAACACTGCTGTGCTGTGGTTGCTGGCTATGCATGTTAAGTGGATGTCGGCTGCTGAGATGGGTTGACCGAGTTGCATATATGTGTTTGTGATGTCGACTGCCAAGATGGATTGACCAAGTTGCATATATGTGTTTGCGATGTCGGCTGCCGAGATGGGTTGGCCGAGTTAATCTGGTCACGTAGCATGCATGTGTGCATGACGTGACTGTCCTTGTTGGCGGATGTTAGCACACTGGGTCCCTTACTCGGGATGATATCTTAGAGCCGTTGAGCTCAAGTTTACTTCGAGTCAACTACCAAGTTCCATAACTCGGATAAGTTCGTGCCTTCTTGGGAAAAGAGTCATCGAGTTCCCTAACTCGGATGAGGTGATGCTTCCTCAGGAAAAGAGCCACCGAGTCCTACACTCAGTTGAGCGACTCTCTTTAAAATTGTTAAGTTCAAGCCTTTGAACCCCGGACTGCCTTGTCTGACTTCGACTGATCTTATCCGCCTTCATCCGATTTAGTTCGGATCCTTATCTTGGGTTAATATAGCTAGGCACCAACCCGGGCACCCAATGCTTCACACTTTTTCACTTGTCTGTATTGTTCGTGAATAAGGTATGTGGTTATGTTGAGGTTAGCCTATGTGATGGCTTGAGATGTTTTGAACCTTGATAGAGCCGTGGTGAGAGGCTATGTATAGACACATGTGATGCCAGGACTGAGTGGTGAACCTTGCAAGGACCACGGTCAGTGCATCGATGAGCCCGTGTTAGGGCGGTATGTATGTAGCATTGGAGGGTATGGAGATCCTAGCTAGGACGGGATGTTCCTGTGTCGGGCCATACGTTGATAGTGCCCATGAGAGACATACAGCAGTTGAGCCCGTGTAGGGGCAATATGTATGTAACATAGGAGGGTATGAAGATCCTAGCCAGGACGGGATGTTCCTGTGCCGGGCCATACGTTGATGGTGCTTATGAGAGACATACTTCATTTGCATGACGAAAATATGATGATTGACTGTAATAGTACGAGAAGTACTGGGGGGCCACGTCTATAGGGAGATCCTTATGACACCCATTTGGCTGATCACCATGGGGGGTGAGTCCTGTGCACAACAGAGTGATGCCGACATCAACTACAACTATCATTTGGACCATGGATGGTACCACATTGCATGTTAAGAGTTGAGTCAGGAGCATGCATTATGCTAGGCAATTTAAATCGACTTGTGGAATGTTCCTGGATGCTTGTTCATGTTGGTTGCATGTTTATATATATATATATATATATATATATATATATATATATGGACCTTGTGGTGATACTGTGACATTTGGATTGTTTTTCCTTGACTAATGTTACCTTTCGCTTGTTATTTTATATGATGAACTCACCCTTGTTTTGTTGTGCCATGTGGTTTGGTACCTGTGATGATCGCGAACCTGGTTCGTGTGAGTAGACGAACAATAGTAGGTGACCAGGAAGATGACAACCTTTGGTTGGAGCCACCGAGTTGCTTGGATGTCAAAGTGATGGATCCAAGGCAGGGGTTATGTTTTGCTGATTGCACCCCTGGTTTTGATAGTCACAACCGTGTTTTTGCTAGTTACACCCCTGACGTTCATTTTCTTGTTCTCTTTGTAAAACATTTATACATTTTAGACATGGATAATTGTAATTACAATTAAACTACGTTTCATATACATACATACATATATATATATATATATATATATATATATATATATTTGTACAATTGGGATGTTTTATATGTGCCTTGTTTATGTTTATGATCGTCATGTGATTGCAAAAAATTTATCACAATTTTCATTGACAAAACAAATAGGGGTGTTCTTTTTATCAAAAGTCACATTAATGTTATGGTTAAGAGTTAGTCATACAGTAGCGACATGACAAGTCGTTACAATGTGGACCACTAGCGCAATCTCATGTGGAGATATACCCTTTCCTCTAAGAAGTTAACTCAAAATCTTGTAATGTGGAGTATTAGCTTAATCTCATGTGGAGATATACTTCTTCCTCAAAGAAGTTACCTCAATCTATTGTAATGTGGAGAACTAACTCAATCTCATACTATCAAACAATCATACATCAAAAACATGATATGAAACATAGCACACAACCAAGAACCTATCACATTTCAATTGATGGTAAACATAGCACACAACCACAGACCATCTGAATTAATTTTATAATTATAAATTATAAACATCAATTAATAAATTGTAATATTAATAATATATATAAGCAATCAAGTATAAAATATATCATCAATGAAATCTAATATCTAAGATGCATCTCACCACCTACAACAACTCTTTAGATCATGTGTATGCCCAACTGCATATATATAGGTGTTACAAGGCTTTTGGTTCGAAATCAATTACACTATAACTACTCAAGCTGCTTTTAAATTTATTATTATTATTAAATAAGCCACAATCATATGCTTTAGGAAACTTTAATGAAGCCAAGTGTGCATATCACTCACGTACTAATATTCTACAAGGATCCTGACACCTCATGGTTCTAATTAAAAGTAAAGTCTAATACATAAGGATTGTACGTAATTGCAAATCCATTGGCCAATTTTAAGAGTAATGTAGTCACACGAAAATTCTTTGCTTATGCTTAAACCACCCAAGGCAATCAAAACATCAAATTCCCATCAGAATAATAATTTCGTGGAAACAAAAATAGAAGGAACCATCACGGTATTAGAACATAATTACTATCAGAAAACCCATTTAATATCATACCTACTGTATTTAAGATTTCAAATATAATTCAACCATATTCTTGTAAATATCGATAAATTCCAATCTCTTTATATCAAAAGCACAAACATAACTATACATTCTCAAAAAAATTATACCATGCAAGTTTTAAGAGTATGTTTTACTCACCTCTTAAAGACCTTCTTAAGCCTCTAGACTGGATGTTCCCACAACATATCCTATACGTTCCCTTCCTATGTGTTCTAGCTTTTTCAACTGTTTTTATCTCACTTTCTTCTTTGTTTCTAAGTCTCTATCTCTAGTTGATGTCCCTTGATTCTTCTAATCTATATTGATACTAATTTCTAGCAATTTAATTATCTACTATTGATTTCCTCTTATCTTATCTTATCTACCTTATATATAAATATAAAATTAATCTAATATCTTATCTTATTTTATTTATCTTGTATATAAATATAAGATAAACTAATATGTTGAAAAATTAGAAGATAAAACAAATATTCTATTTTGTCTTATCTAAACTATACAAATGAATATTTTATCTTGCCAAATATATATATATATATATATATATATATATATATATATATATAATATTATCATTATTTTTGGGATGTTACATAAAACATATCGATAGAGACTGTAATGAAAGAGCTGATGAGTTGGTTCAATTAGCAAGCAATCGAAAACCCGACCACTTGAGAACGTTGATATTGGAAACCTTGCAAGAACCAAGCATGCACTCAGACGAGTGCATGGATGTATCTTCAAAAGATAAAGGGTGGATGACCGATATATTTTAGCACCCCACCAAGGGAATACAACCATAAAACCCCTTGGAAGCCAAAATCTTGAGAACAAGAGCAACAAGATATGATGTTCTTGTTAGTGACTTGTACAAACAAGGATTCATAGCACCGCTACTCAAATGCCTAACTCAAGAACAAGTCAAGTATGTGATAAAAGAATTGAAGAAAGGCATTTGCAATGTTCATTCAGGAAGTCGAGCAATAGCAACTAGAGTACTCAAGGTTGGATACTACTGGCCTACATTGAGCACTAATTACATTGATTTCGTATAAAAATGCATACAGTTTCAAAAACATGGTAAAACATAGTCACCAGGTTCAACATCCCACATACAGTGATAATCAACAATGAGTTACAATTCATGGACAAGAAGCTAATTGACTTCATGAAAGGTTTGAACATATCTCATAAAGTCACTTTGGTTGAGCATCCCCAAACAAACAGACAAGCTGAAGCAGCAGATAAAGTCATCCTCACATAACTAGTCAACACAAGACTTAATGTATGTTGTATAAACATCTTGTTATAATATTCCAACTTAGTAAAATCACAAGTATGTGCTAACTTTATCACAAATAGTTGACATATTGTAAATATGCATATAAACAACACACAAGAAATTAGAATCTCCAAATGATATACTAAACACAAGCATGAATATTTCACAATTTGAATGTTAGCTAACATATTACAGATTGTTATTACTTTTCAAAAATTTAAAACTATCAATAGGTAGATTAAATATTTAATTGGCATAAATAGATGACAAGTATATATTGTAAAACACATTTTTTTATTGACATATGATACTAACATTGTCGACTAACATATTACATATTATGAGGTTCAAAGTTACTGAAATGTTGCATCTCTTACAAATACATATTAAACATTGGTCATCAATTGACATATCAAGTCCTATACAAGTACAAATCAATATGTTTAGAAGTACAATTATTGACCAATATATCAAATATTCTACAAATACATACTGGTAGGTTCCAATTATCGATTGACACATTAAATATTTGGAAGCTCAAGTTATCGACTAAAATATTGCTAAAGTTGAACTTCAACTTGAAATGAAAATTCAGGTTGTCAAGTATAGTTGTGGTGAGTACAGTGGTAGATATGACAGATTAGGAGAACAACATTCAAGGCCTTTTGCATTTTTCCTCAAAGAGTGAGGAATTGTTTCGCAATATACTATGTCAGGAAAACCTTGTTGATTTTAAGGGGGAAATTGTTGACTTTAAGAAGCTGTAAGAAGATTGAAGCAAGGATGAAGGCTTGATGTTTTAGCTTTTTACATGCCCAATCATTTGAAGGCATTTGTAATTTGTCTAAGTATTTCAAGTGCTATGCCTTGTGGTCTTTCATTTGCATTTGCATTCTCATTATCATGCATACATAGTTTTTGATTAAAATCTCAAAGCAATCCAATGATTTCATAAGAAGTTAAGTTCTCATGGCTACGTCTTTGAAAAATGAAAACTTACTGTTTTAATCGACTACATAAGCATTTTAATCGATTAAATACATTCATACTATTTCTGGAAAAGCCTTGAAGAATAGTTTAATCAATTACATAGTAGCATATGAAAAACATGCATCACTGGAATAATCGATCATTCTGTTATGTAATCGATTATCTCAAATTGTTAGTCATGATGCTTTTCTGGTATAATCGATTACCATTTTCAGTAATCTATTACAAAGGCCGGGTCGTGTTTTGAGCTTTACTGGTTTAATCGATTACCAGTCTTATGTAATCGATTATTTCTTCATGCTTCAAAAATACTAACGCTGTTTTAATCGATTATGTTTCGGCTTAATCGATTATCTTGTTCATGAAAACATTTCGAGGAAGTTCAAGAACATATTAATCAATTATGTGATATTTTAATCGATTACATATGGTTAAATAATCGATTATTGTCAGTTAAATCAGTTTTTTAAAAGCTTTGCTTAACTTGTCTTTATAAATAGACTTAGAGCGAATTGTTCTGAGGAACTTTGAGCATTTGTGTGAATCACTAAAAAGATAGAAAGTTTTTTCCAGAGCAAAAATACTGATTTGTTCTAAGAGTGAAAAACCTCTCATGAGATCAAGAATGTTGAGTTCTTGAGATGAGTTTTTAAAGAAAAGAAAAGATTTCAAGAGTTCTTATTCTGAGCTTTGAATTGCATTCAACCTAACTGATTGGTAACATCATTCATTCATTCATTTGAAGGATCACAGGTTGTATCTCTTGAATCTTTCTTTAGAATTTTTTCTAGTTATTAAAAAATATTGTTGGTTTATATCTTTGATTCTTTAAAGTTGTTTTCTAGAGTAGGGTTCTCTAGAAGTAAGAATAGAGTAGGGTTCTCTGGGTCTTGATCATTTGAAGTCTATAGGGTTTAGATTTCTGTTTCTTTGTCTAGTGTGGATAAAGGTGATCATTGTAAACTGCTTGTAAATATTCTTTGATATAGTGAAAACTCGAATCTAGTGTGGGTTGGAAGTAACTGAATGTAGCCTCTAAGGTTGAGAGGTGAACCAGTATAAATTGCCTTGTCTCTTGTCTTGAATTCTGTATATTTCATAGCTTATCTTTGTGAAATCAAAATATTATCATCAAAGAAACTATTGCTGTCATTACATGCATATCAAGGATTGATCTTAATTGAAGAAAGAGTTCTGGATTTTCAAAAGGTGAATAAGTGATACGATCCAAGATTTTAATTCCGCATTTTGTTTTAGAAAATTTTAAATATCAGATTTGAACCAATTCACCCCCTCTTGGTTTATTTGCAGTATATTCATTGTGTTTTCAATTGGTATCAAGAGCTGGTTCTTGAAAGTTATTCAAGATCACTTTCTTTTTAAAGAAAATGAATACTTTTCAAATAACTTCTAGAGAGGGAGCTTCTCTCAATCGTCCACCAATGTTTGAGGGTGAGCATTTTAGTTTTTGGAAAAATCATATGCAGATCTTTATACAATCCAATGATCCCGGTGCATGGAATGCTATTGAAAAAGACCGCTATTTACATACTTAATAGGGTGTCAAGTTTAGTTAACAAAATCCTTTATGAACTTTTGACTGACAAAAAGCCAAGCATTAAAAATTTGCACAGTTGGGACTGTCTAGCTAAGGCACGACCTTATAGTCCACATGCAAGAAGGAAAGATTCAAGAAAAAATAATTTTTATTTTGTTGTCTATGATGAATGCTCTCAAGGCTATAAGTTTTACAATCCTACTTCAAGATCCTTTTTGGAGACAGGAAATGCAAGATTTCTTGAGGAAGTTAAGTTTGGAAAGGAAGAGAACATAAGGAATGTTGTCTTTGAGGAAGAACTTGTTATTGGTAGTGATCAAGTCCTCATACTTATTATTGTTCAAGTTATAAATCCAATAATAGAAAACAATGTTCAAACTATTTTTGATGACATTGTTCCAAAAGAATACAACAATGAGGTTCTCCCTCAAATACTTATAAAGCAACCTCAACAACCTCAAGAAGTGCCATTAAGGAGATCCATTAGAGAAAGGAGAAGTGTAATCCCAAATGATTACATTCTCTTTCTCCAAGAACATGAGGATGACATTGGTTTAACAGAGGAAGATCCAATCAACTTCTTTCAAGCTATACGCAGTTCTAACTCTCAAAAATGGATTGAAGTCATGAAGCATGAGATGAAGTCCATGCAAGTCAATGACATTTGGGATCTCATTGAATTGCCTAAAGTTGTGAAACCTAATAGTTGTAAATGGATATAATATATATATATATATATATTCAAAACCAAGAAGGATTCAAAGGGGTATCGAGTGATATAAGGCTCGTCTAGTCGCTAAAAGCTTTACTCAAAAGGAAAACATTGAATATAAATAAAAATTTTCTCTAGTGTCTTCAAACGATTCTTTTAGAATAATTATGGCATCGATAGCTCATTTTGACTTAGAGCTACATCAAATGGATGTTAAGACTATGTTTCTAAATGGTGACATTGAAGAAACAATTTATATGGAGCAACCAGAAAACTTTGTGTCAGGTGATCCAAAGTCTATGATCACTAAAGAAACCCATTTATGGTTTCAAATAGGCTCCCGTCAATGGTATTACAAGTTCCATCAAGTCATTACCTCATATGGTTTTAAAGCAAATGTAGTAGTTGATGATTGTGTATATCATAATTTTAGTGGGAGTAAATACATATTCTTGGTATTATATGTCGATGATATACTACTTGCTAACAACGATTTAAGCTTATTGCAGGAGACCAAGAGATTTCTAATGAAATTTTTTGAAATGAAAGATCTTGGGGAAACCTTTTATGTGTTAGGTATCAAGATACTAAGAGATCGCTCTCACGGTATCCTAAGGTTGTCACGAGAGAGTTATATCAATAAGGTCCTAGATAGATTCATCATGAAAGATAGTAAATTAGGAGATAATAGCTAAAAGAGACAAATTCAGTCTCAAACAATGCCCCAGTAATGACCTTGAAATAATTGAGATGCAAAATATTCTCTATTCATTAGCAGTAGGAAGTTTGATGTACACTCAAGTTTGTGGTCGTACTGACATAACATTTTTCATAGGAGTTATGGATAGATTCTTGATGATCCTAGAATATAACACTATAAAGAAGCAAAACGTGTGTTGCGTTACTTGAAAAGAAAAAAAAGGTACATGCTCACTCATCGGAAATTTGATAATTTAGAGATCATTGAGTACTTCGACTGTAATTTTGATGGATGTCAAGATAGAAAATGCTCCACATCTGGATACACACACACACACACACTTGTGTGTGTATTGGCTGGAGGAGCTATCTCTTGGAAGTCTACTAAACAGACTCTCATAGCTTCTTTAACCATGGCTGCAAAGTTCGCTACTTGTTTTGAGGCATCCAACCATGGAATATGGCTACAAACCTTTGTCACTAGTTTTCATGTGGTCGATGATTTTAAAAGATCATTGAATATTATTATGGTAATAACTTGGCAGTTCAATACTCCAACAATAATAGGAGTAAAACAAAGTCAAAATTCATGGATATGAAGTTTTTGGTTGTTAAGGAAAGAGTTCAAAATAAGAATATTTCCATAATGCATATAAGGACTAATTCCATTCTAGCTTTACCTGCTTAATAAAGGTCTGGTACCTAAAGTTTTTCATGAGCACATTGCTCATATGTGTATAGTTCTTGATAGTACCTTAGTTTAGTGGGAGTCTGATTTATGTTATATATCATATGTGTTAGAGTCAGGGGGAGCTCAAGAGGATCAAGAAGCTGAATCTCAAAGTCTACAAAGTATTTAGGCTTTTTTACATGCCAAATCAATTTGATTGGTAGTTGTAATTTGTGTATGAGATGAAAATTCCTAGGATCCATTGCATAAAGCTCATACATGGTTTTCCATTCATATTTTCATAAAAGCATAAGTCTTATGAAAAAGCTTTTTTGAAACAAAGAGTTTTCATGATTGCATAAAAACCAAAGTGTTCAATATTTAAGTTTTTCTCGTTCAATATTTATGTTTTAGAAAAACAAGTTTTTTTGGCTTTAATTGATTACCAGTTAATGGTAATCTATTACTTAAGCTTTCAGGAACACGTTAATCGATTACAATAATATGGCAATCGATTACAATTCACAAAGTCACAGAAAAGTCTTCCTGTGATAATCGATTACGATATTGCTGTAATCAATTACTTGGCGTGTATTTGAAACTAATACTGGTAGTGATAATCGATTACATTGCTCATAAATCTTTTCCAGAATGTTCAAGAAACTTTAATCAATTAAACAAGTTAACAATCGATTACATAAGTGAATTAATCAATCACTAATAGTTTTAAACTGATTTCTATAAGTAGTTGTTGAGTGTTTTGAAAAAGAACAACGAAATTACAAAGTATTTTCATTAGCTTTCTGAAGTAAGAAAAGATTCCAAGTGCGAATATGGTTTCTGCACTGTGTAGGCTGTCTTCTACTTGTTGGACCAAAGATTTTTCAAGACTTGAAGATAAGTCTTAGGATTCTTTTGGTTTTTTTATTTTTGCAGTGCCAAACAATTTTATAAAGATGTGGCATTTGTATTGAATGTGTTAGAGTTTATTCTTTTTATCCATGCTTAGTGGTTTTCAAACATGAGAAGAAAAATGGTTTGATCTCAAAGTTTCTATGAGGCAATTAGTTTAATCACTGTGTAAGAGATTATCAAGTTTAGACAATCAATTACAAAGTGTGAGAACAAGCAACAAAACTTACTTCTCTTGAAATAATGGAGAGTTTTATCAAATTAATTGATTATCAAGTTTAGTAATCGATAACCTAAGCCAGTTTCAGAAGAAGGGATTCTTTGTAGATTGAGATGATTGATACCACATTTTTGTAATTGATTAGATTGTGTATGGAAACTTAAGTGTTTCTAAATAATCAATTACAACAGTTGATAATCGGTTATTCTAGAAAGCATAGAAGCTTGAGAAGCTCTATGTGAAACAAGATAATCGATTGCCTCATTTTGTAATCGATTACCAAGTTTCTAGAAATGCATATCAAGATGGATTTTGAAGAATTAATTGATTACCCCACGTGTCAATTGATTAAATTTATTTTTCTATTAAAAACTATATATATCATCTCTTGTTTATTCTCATAAGTGACTCTTGTTTCGATCTTATCTTTTGGAAATACTTTATAAGAATCATCTAAAGGAATCACTCTGCATTTTCAACAAGAGATTCATGATGATCAAAGTTCATTCATCCTTTATCATAATTTGAGCAAGAAAGAGTGGCTTCAAGATTTTATGATTTGCACATTTAGGGTTATTCAATCCTTCTTTTTAAGCATCAGAAAGTTGCCCTTTCAAATGAGAACATTTCTTAGTTAAAATATGAGATTCAATGAGTAAGTTATCAAAATCTTGTTCCATTGCTTTCTGATTAGAAAAATCTAAGTCACTCTCAGAATCAAATGTCTTTTCTTGTTAGAACCTGCCATGAAGTTCATGTTCCTTCCTCATCTTTCTCAAAAGATGATGAATCTATGTTATCTCATGTAGCCATTATTGACTTCTTCTTTAGATCTCCTTTCTTAAGAAAAAGACAGTCAGTTTTGATGTGGCCATGTTTGTTGCATTCAAAACATTTGACTTGTTGAAGGTCTTTTCTTGAGAAATTTCTACTCGACCCTTTTCTCCTTCTAAGCAACCTTTGGACTCTTTTGGTTAGAAATGCTAGTTCCTCTTCATCTTCTTCAGAAAAATCATCATTATTATCCTCAGCATCAAAAGCTGCTATTGAGTTTAGTGCTTTGTATTGATGTCTTGTGTTGGTTTTCTAAGAGGCCTTGAGAGCTATGACTTTTCCTTTAGGTAGTTGTATCTCATCCATCAACTCTTGTTCATGAACCTTCAGAGAGTTAATGAGTTCATCCATAGCCAGATTTTTTATATTCTTGTCTTCTATTATGGCAGTGACTTTTGGTCTACAGATTTTATGCAAACTCCTCATAATCTTCTTGATTATCTAATGTGTTTTACACTTCTATCATAAAGCATTTAATTTTTTCACTATAGTAGTGAACCTTGTGAACATTTCTTCTATAGATTCATGTTTTTTCATTTTAAACATTCTTATTTAGGATTGTCTATTTCAGCTTCAGCTTGATTTCTTTTTGTTATTTTGTAGAGACCAATCTATATGATATCCCATAGATCCACATCCTAAGATTCCAGGAATAGACTCATTCTACCTTTCCAATAGCAGAAGTTTTTTCCATCAAAGCCAAGAAGCCTGTTGGTTGAAGGCACCTTCATGCATAAATATTGTTGGAACTTGTCTAGCCATCACTTCTTCCAGGATCTACCTCTCACATTGTCAAGTGTGCTTAACCTTGTGAGTTACACTTTGATACAAATTGAAGTGACAAAAATAGCACAAGAAGGGGCCTTGAATTGGGGTTTCAAAACCTTCAATTGTTCTTTGAAAATGAAGACGTTTTTATTCAAGTTTAGAATGAAAAAAGTTATGAGCTCAGAATGAAAATTCAAGCTGCTTAAAATGAAAATGAAAGCAATTCTAGAAAAAAATGTTTTTTTGGAGGTCAAAGCTTTTGTTTCAAAGAAAGTTGTTTTATATTAAAAAAACCTTGGATGAAAACAAGTTTAGTTTTAGGTGTTAGTGAGAAAAGATTGTTTGTTTTAGTGTTTAATCAAAATAGTTAAGAGATCTGTGTTTATTGTTGGATGATGGACGATAGAGATAGGGTACACAACAATAGTCGTCTGGTCTAATACTCTTGTCTTCTGTATAGGTCGTTCAATCCTCTGTAATCTAGTGGAGTATCCGATCACGTAGAAATGAACGTCTAGTCTGGTGGTTTATTAACATAGGTTGTGTAGTAACTATAATTGTTTTTTTTTGTTGTAACCATTTTTTGTTAGAGAGTTAGTTGTTGTCTCCTTTATAAATGGCTGTATATTTTGGGTTCAGTGAGCTTGAGAGATCTTTGAACCCTTTCATTGTAAATTTTGTTATTTTCAATAAACTTAACAATTTTGCGTAATATCTCTTTTCTTCTTTTATCATCTGAACTTCTCCATTTGAACAAAATTTCTGAATCTTCCCAACAAATTGGTATCTAAAGCTTTGGTTCAAGATCAGTTCTGCATCTATTTCATGGTAGATCAGTCATCAGTGATCAACCATTCTATTTTTATTTGTTCATGTTATGTCTTCAAGATTATATCAAGAAGATGATGAACATAATCAAGATTGAGAAATTTACAAGGAAGAATAGCTTCAACCTTTGGCGTGTCAAAATGCAAGCCTTATTGAAAGAATAGGGCATCTGGGATTGTCTCTCTAGTCAATCGTTGAAGATTGATAGTCAGTGCTTGAGTTACAAGAGGAAAATGAGCATTCACTAATTCTCTTATCTTTGTCTGATAAGGTTCTTTATGAAGTTTCTGAATAATAACTGTCGTTGGGCTTTGGCTTAAATTGGAGAAACTCTTCAGGACAAAATCAATATGCAACAAGTTGCTTCTAAAAACATGCTTGTTTGGCTTCTGAATGAGGGAAGGCACACCACTAAATGAACATCTTAATGCGCTAAACTTTATTCTAATAGAGCTATGCAACATTGATGTCAAGATGGAAGATGAAGATCTGACAATGATTTTGTTATCCTTTCTTCCTCCTTTCTATGAAAATTTTGTGAGTTCTCTTAGTGTAAGAAAGGACTCCATTGCACTTGAAGAAGTCAAGTCTAGTCTTTATTCTAGAGAACTTTAAATAAAAGACTCTGGGAATGGTGATGAAAACTTTGTGTTCAGATTATCAATAATGATTATGCTAAAGGACAGAATAAGAAGAAAGGCAAAGGTGTCAAGAAAAGAAAAGTTAATCCTAAGGATATTTGCAATTGCTACAAAGAATTGGGTCATGATAAGCAAGACTATCCAAAGAAAGCAAAGAAAGCTTTTGTTGTTGCTATTGTTCAAAATGACTCATCATCAAAAAGCAATTTGGTTCTGGCTTTTGGTGAACAACTACAACAACATTCTTAACAATGGGTATTGGACTTAGGTTGTTATTATCACATGTTTCCACGTAGACATTGGTTTGTGACATATGAGAAGAAGTCTGGTGGTAATGTCCTCATGTGTAGCGATGCTTCTTGTAAGTCTTTAGGAATTAGAATGCATGATCGTGTTGTTAGAACCTTAACTGAAGTACGACACGTTGCAGAGCTTAAAAAAAATTTTGTATCTATGGGTGCCATGGATTCAAAAGGTTTTTCTTGCTGGGTTGAAGGTGAGGTTATGCAAAACAAAGGGAAAAGGAAGTTTGTGATAATGCAAGGAACCAAGCAAGGAAATTTTTTTATCCTTCAAGGGTCAACTATGACAAGCTCTGTCTCTGCTGTTTCACAATTTAGAAGCCATGTGTCCAATGGTTCATCTGATAATTCTCTATGACATTTGAATATGGGTCACATGATTGAAAAAGGTTTGGATATTTTGAGCAAGCAAGACTTACTTGGAAATCACAAGGTGGAACCTCTTTAGTTTTTTTAGCACTACATCTATGGGAAGTAGCATCGGACAAAGTTCCCAAAGATTGTGCACACAACAAAGGCCATGTTAGAATACATCCATTATGACTGCTGGGGGCCTTCAAGAGTTCCATCATTGGGAGAAGCAAGGTATTTCTTCTCCATCATCGATGACTATTACTGGATGATTTGGGTATTCATGATGAGCAAAAATCTGAAGCTTTCAATTTTTTCAAGCATTGGATGATTCTTATGAAGAACTAAATAGAAAGACAGTAAAGAGTCTTAAGACTGACAATGGCTTGAAATTTTGTTCTACTGAATTCAATGTATTATGTAAAGATGAAGGCATAGCAAGCCAACATAATATACACTATACTCCACTGCAAAATAAAGTAGTTGAAAGAATGAACAACACCTTGTGGAAAAGGCTAGATGCACACTATCCAATTCAGGATTGAATAGAAGTTTTTGGACTGAGCAATCAATACGACATGTTATCTCATGAATTGTTCATCGTTCGGCTCATCGCCACATTCATTGTTACATCCCTTCTTGTTATACAAGCACAAAATCCACCATACTTGCTAATATTCTAAAACATAAGAGTACTAGGAAAAATCTCGTGCTAGCTTCATCTCTATTCCACCTTCAGTCTAGATCCATCAAGAAAGATTATCACCAAGGCCATCTATATATATATATAAATGAAACAAATCTAGTGAGAAATAAAATTTCTCAGTAGGCAAAACTAAACCACCAAACACGTTATTACATTAGTAAATCATCAATATATATTCAAATGAATCCATAAAATAATTATGTAAACTATATGAATGCATGAAATGAATTTTCCCAGGGTGCACATGACCTCTACATATCGTACTGTATGTAGCTACACCCTTACTACATGTAGACATTGCGATCGTCTTATGTAAACATGCATGATTTTTCCATGTATTTGCACCTGGTCCCTACATCTCGTACTGGATGTAGTATTAGATTCTATTTCACAAATCTCGTACTGGACTCGGAAACATGAATCAACATATCATCACATCAAAATCCATCCATAGTAAAATCCATAAGCAAATACATACCACCTTATGGAAAAATATTTTTATCATAACATCATACGTACCACAAGTATGATTAAACCACCATACCTTATTTAAGTAAGATCATTACCAACTTTGGCATGACCATTGAGTATTATCAAGCTACAGAAAAATCATGTTAGTAATCTAACTAATAACCACAATATATTTTTCAAATAATTTCTAATTCCTTTAAACCTTCACAAGAAAAGATTATAACCTAGCATGTATCTTAATCTCCTTTCATCTACCACCTTACTACTTCATCCTCAAAATTTAATCACTCAAGCATTTAAACCATTTAACTACATACCATTCAACCTCTACTTCTAAAACCTAATAGGTGAAAAAGATTCAGCAAATTTATGAAGAAAAACAAGAATAGAAAGTTCACAAAGTTCAACAAAAGGAGTGACACAAACAACAACACCAACTTCAACTGCTTTGAATGTGGTAAGCAAGGCCATATTAAATCTGAATGTTCTATATTTTTGAAGAAGCAGATAGGTGAAAAAGAAAGCAAAGAAAGAAGGAAAATCCAAGAAAGCCTACATTGCATGGGAAGAAAATGTCTCAACAACTTCTGAATCATCAAGTGAAAATGAAGAAGCAAATATTTGCCTAACTTCAACAATTGATGAAGATGACTCATCTGTTGAATCAGAAGTAAATCCTGAATTTGGTCAACTTGTTGATGCTTTTTGTGAATTGCATGAGAAGGCTCAATAACCTGCAATCTCCAACAATAAGCTAAAAGGTAACTTTAGATGGCATACCACTAAACTTGCATCAATGCAAGCTGAACTTTGTAACTTGAAAGAAGAGAATGAAAAACTTGTTTCAAGCTACAAAGCAAATAGGTGTGTGTGCTTCTTCCTCTTCAAAATTAAATGATCAAAAAGCTTTGCAAAAAGAATTTGATGAACTTAAAAAGAGCCAGCTTGAAAAGTGCATGTCTTTACAAAGTGAAAACTCATACTTGGTAGATCTCATAAAAAAGCTTTACCAAGGAAAACATATTTTTAATCAAATGTTAAGTGTGCAAAAAAAGTTGGAGATACATCTGGTTTGGGTTACAAACATATCAAACAAAACCTTATGGAAACACCAAGTTTGTACCTCCAAAACAGATGAATCGAAAAAGGTTTTCTAAAATAAAGCATACTAAAAAGGCTCACTTTGAAAGAAAATCAAAATATGTTATATGTCATTATTGCATGAAGGAAAGACACACAACTCATAAGTGTTATGCTAAAAGGTTCTATGTGCCTAATGGAGACTGCATTTGGGTTCCAAAGAAAAAGATAAAAATAGCTAACCCTTATGGACCCAACCTTAATTGGGTACATTTCTTTGCCTCTTGATTTGATTTTTGCAGGTGTGTCTCAGAGCTAAAGCATCATTATGGTATTTTGGCAGTGGATGCTCTAGACACATGACGGGTGACAAGTCCATGCTTACAAATCTGACTTTAAAAGATGGAGGATTTGTCACTTATGGAGACAACAATAAAGGAAAGATAATAGGAGAAGGCAATATAAGAGACAACTTTAAAACCAAGATCAAAAATGTACTTTATGTGGAAGGTTTAAAGCACAATCTTCTGAGTATAAGTCAGCTATGTGATAAAGAATTAAAGGTGTCCTCTAATGATAATTACTACTTGATATGTGATGGTCAATTCGGTGAGGTCATTCTTGTAGGAAAAAGAAAGGGGAACATCTACTTGCTTGCTATTGAACATGCATTCTTTCATGATATTAATTGTCTAGTAAGTAAGATTGATGAATCATGGCTGTGGCATAGGAGAGCTAGTCACATTAATATGCATCACATGAACAAGCTTATTAGAAAAGATTTAGTCATTGGTTGACCAAAACTCAAGTTTGAAAAAGACAAACTATGTGATGCTTGTCAAAAAGGGAAACAAACCAAGATCTCTTTTCAAAATAAAAACTTTGTTTCCACCTCAAGACCTCTTGAATTGCTTCACATGGATTTGTTTGGTCCTTCAAGAACTATGAGCTTAGGAGGCAATTACTATGGGCTTGTAATAGTTGATGACTATTTTAGATTCACATGAACTTTGTTTTTAAAATCCAAGAGTGATGTTTTCATTGCTTTCAGAAAATTAGCCAAACTTGTTCAAAATGAAAAAGGCTGCAAAATTATCTTAATAAGAAGTGATCATAGTGGTGAATTCCGAAATAAGCATTTTGAAAAGTTCTGTGAAGAAAATGGAATCAACCACAATTTTTCAGCTCTAAGAACACCTCAGCAAAATGGTGTTGTGGAGAGGAAAAATATATCCCATGAAGAAGGTGCAAGAACTCTTCTTAATGAGACAAATTTGCCAAAACATTTTTGGACTGATGCAGTGAGTACTATTTGCTACATTTTGAATAGATTAGTCATAATGATTATTTTAAAGAAAACTCCTTATGAACCATATAAGGGTAGAAAACCAAACATTTCTCACCCAAGAGATTTTGGTTGTAAATGTTTTGTTTTAAATAATGGAAATGAGTCACTTGACAAGTTTGATACAAAGGCTGATGAAGCTATCTTTCTTGGATATTCGTTACAAAGCAAAGCATATAGAGTTTTCAATAAAAGAACTTTATGCATGGAAGAATCTATCAATGTTATTTGTGATGAATCTAACTCCTCAAAAGAGGAAAAGAGCTGTGATAATGATGCAGGTCCTATAGAAGATTATATCAAAATCAAATGGATCAAATGAGAAGAAAAGGATGAACCAAATAAAGAGATTGATCAGTCAACACCTACTCAAAAGCCTAAGGATTGGAGAACAACAAGAGATCTCTCCCTTGACAACATAATTGGTAAAGTGACTAAGGGAGTATTCACTAGATCTTCTCTTAGGAATCTATGTTATGACATGTCTTTTTTTCTTAAATTGAACCTAAGAACATTGATCAAGCTTTACTTGATGAACATTGGATGCTTGCCATGCATGATGAACTTAATCAATTCAAGAGAAATGATGTAACATCCTCAAATCTTTATCTTGAGTTTATAGTCATGTTTAAATTAATTATGTATATGTGATGATAGTTTGATACAAGAAGGATAGGATAGAATTTATTTGAACACGAGTTGGTCAAAACTGTCCACACTCAAAAACAACTTCTACCACCCATTTTTAAAAATTCATATCTCTTTCATTTCTTACTCAAATTAGGCTTATGATTTATGGAATTAAATATCTAGATGTTAACAACTCTAACATATCAAAAAAAATTTAGCTAAAACTGGATTGTTTACTGCTTGAAGTCATGAAAACACTAAGAGATGTTAGTATGGAATTTTAATCCTACTGGCAGCTTTGGAGTTTGTTTTTAAAATATAGCTAGAGTTTTAGAACTCCAAATGAGGCATGTGATACCTTGTTAGAAAGCTTAGGAAGTCTAGTTTAACATACTAAAATACGGGAATTTATGGACTTGTAGATTAGTACAAATTATAGGAAAACCAAGTCATATATGGTGAGATTTTTAGCTATCTAACTTGGAAGCAAAATTTTCAACTAACCAATTAGAATTTTATTTCTTGAAGACTCCAAGCTTCACGTGCTGTAGAGAAAGGAATGTTGTTTTAATTAGAATATGCATGGATACGTGAATCAATAGCAATTGAAGTGGTATACATGAGTCAATGAGAAGTCATTGAATAAAGAGAATAAGACAAAATTAAATACAAGCTTCTTGAACCAACTTTTCAAGGTGGCAACCAACTTGGATAGCAAGCATTTAATGAAGGAATCTCGCTTTATCTAGCTCGGCCATGTATGTGTAGTTCTATGCACCAAGCAAATGAAATCAATTTGCTTAGCAAACTCCACGTGCACTTAAGCCATAAATGAAGGAATAATTGTCATGATTAGATTAGGATAATATCTTTAAAGATAGTTACCTTGCAACTAAACTAAATACTAATCTAGTTGAAATCTAACTAATTCACTTAATACCTAACTAAAAAATTTAGTATAAATAGCTTATGTTATCAAAACATGTTGCACGTATAAACATCCAAGCTCATCCCACGGCCCACTTGCTTTCTTTGCACCTTGCTTTTTATTTCTCACCTTCATAGTTGCTCACAATCGTAGCTTCACTCCTACTGTCCTATACATGTGTTTTTCTTCTTTTAAAGACTTTCTTCCTTGAAGATTTCCAAGAAGGGAAACCTCCTACTTAGTCATTTGCAAATCCCACTTAAGGTAGGCTAGGCTTCAATCTCTAATTAAGAGTTTATTTGGACTAACCTACATGTGTAATGGTGCAGATTTATGGTTGATCATTTAGGCTGAATTTTCAGATTATTGAAGGTTATTTTATGATGTGGTTATGTTGATTTAAAAATAGGGTAGGTTGATGATAGAAATGCTGAAATATTAGTATTGTTTGGACTTGATTTTGATGACCTTTAGAATTGATTTTGGTGACATTTGGACTGTTTATTTATAATTATATTGTGGGACTGTTTTGAATTAATTTGGAGAAGTAGAGGCTGAATGGTATGTGGACAAATGGTTTAATTACTTAAGTTATTCAATTTTGAGGATTAAGTATTAGGGTGGTAAATTTGTTAGTATATGGATGTCCTAGAGACAATCTTTTCATTAGATTAGGACATACATGTACTTTTCAATATTGTAATAAATAAATTATAAGCGCTCTTTATCTTGTTTCATATTTTGTCTCGATATCATTATTAATATATGAGTAAACTGGATAAAACCCTTGGAATAGAATAGGTATCTCTTGTGTATCAGTGATGGGATCATAATCATGAGGATTCAAGGATACCAGATGTCTACTCCTGAATTTTAAGTTCCTAGTCTAGAGACACTGAAAATGGGGATCAGTGATCCCGGATAAGACTAGCACGACTTATCTACTTGTATGCAGATACAAGGTAAAGACCTCATGAGCTACAGACATGGAGATGTCTTAGCTAAAGTCGTGGGTGGACCTATAAGGGTATAACTCACACTGAACGGACCCACAAAGAGACTCTATGAGGAAAATCACAGATAGTATCATTAGAAGTAGTCTCTTATTATTTGGGTGTGTCTTTCCTTAGACCAGAAGTTTTCACCTATACTGTGTTCTAGAAGACATGCTTTGATTGTATACCTCGTTTGCCTGAAACATGGAGACACATAGGTATACCTTTGGGTATGTCCTGAAAGAACACGAGTCTAGGGTGACTAGCTGAAGGAATTCGTGAAATCTCTGTGAGAGATTACGTTATCTGTAAATTGGAGAAATCGGGATGACATTTACGGGACTCGGGAATCTATGCATAGTAAAAGAAATCATGAGATGATTTTCCTTTAGAGTCAGTAAAATTGGAGACTCCCTATTTCGTATTAAAGCTTACCCTAAACCGTAAGGGCAGATACGTTTCCTTAACCTAGGTTTTATGGGAAGGTAACCGAGATGAAGGAAATACATACGGAAACCAAATAAATTTAATAGGATGATCTTATCATTTACCTAACTAGTTCTGGGGCAACAAAGCATTGCTAGTGCTCTGTGTTGTCATTAAATGGGTAGTGGCCTTGTTGGGCCCAAACTCATTTATGTCAGTAGCTATGTTGGGCCTAATGGGTCACACACTAACACTTTATTGTCATGACATTATAGCATTAAAGGTTTTGGGCCTAATAATGGTTGTTGGCCCAAGAAAGAGTTTGGATACCTATCTTAAAGAGAGAGGGGCGCATGAATGGAGTTAATGGGCTTGGATAGTGCAAGACATTATTAATTAATTTAAATAGTTAAATTACTTATCTAATATTTAAATTTGATAATTTAAATTTTGAATTTAAATATTTGAATTAACTATAGTAGTTGGTTTCATATCAAAAGGAGAAGATAAGAGCTAGATTTGATATTGAATTCAACTAGCATCTTATCATGATCATGTCCTAGATTTTAGGAAGAAGTTTGAGGGCTGATTATGGGGCTTACATACGGCTGATATTTAATTATTATTTGGAAAAATAATTCCCAAGTAATTGACTTGGTCTTAGGAGGATATGATAGGAGGTTGTTGGCAATTTTTGAAATACAACAACTCTATCTTTTCTTCACGTGTGGGATGCTTCATAATCAGATTTTTTGCTTAAAAAAATCCGACTCAAACTATTCTATAAAGTGTGCTATTGTGATCATAGTTCTCTAATTGTTTTTTTTTTTTAAAAAAAAACCTATCTACCTTCCTCCACTTTCACGTGCCCTTGTGTGAGTTTTGATAGAAAATTCAGCCACCAATATCATCTATTGGTGAGTCTCTTAGATAAGAAAAAAACACTTTGAAACCTAACCTTCTTCCTCTCCATTGGTGTGCCTAGCCTGCCTCCTTTGGTGTTTGTTAGTGGTCTTCAAGAAGTGTTCTTGAGTCTTGACAAGAAGTGGTGTGGATCAACATTAGAGGGCTTGTATCTTCAAGCCTAACCTTGATCATCAAGTTACGAATATAAACAAGGTAACATCTATGTCCTAAAGAATGATTCTTGTGTGGTATGTGTGTTTCCGCTTGAAATTTTTTTTTGTTTTTCTCACATGCCTTCAGGCTTCATGGCCTTCGGGCTTCATGGCCCTTTTCTTACAAGTGGTATCAGAGCCTGGTTGCTTTACTATCGACGGGTGATGGTACCTTGTTTGTTATTATATGTTGTTTGTAATATGATTATGCTTTACATATATCTTTATGTGTTCATGGTTTTGTTTCTTTATGATTCTTTGTGAAAGATTTCAAACGAAACATCTTTTAGGAAAGGAATATGATTCAGCCATGATATGAATATTCAAATGCATTGTTTTCTTCATAATTTTGATTTCAAAATGCGTGAAATATTCTATGCATGCCGTGGTCACATGAATAAAAATTAGGGTTATTAATTTTGTTCAATTTGATCATGTTATTTTGTGTTTTGTTATAATGAATTGTTCATGAGCATGACATAATATTTTTGTGACAAAATTTCTCATACAAGTCTATGTATATAAATGGTTGATTGTATGGTTTAATTTTGTGTTCTTTGAGAAAGAAACAACAAAATTTGAATTATGTATTTGGATGCATATTTTGGCCATTTGAGAAATAATAATATTGTGTGCTTGTTAGTTGTCTAACTTTTAAAGTGCAGATATGGAAGGGGATGGTCATGATGCCCGAATTTAAATTTTGAATTTAAATATTTGAATTTAAATGTTTTAAATTTGAATTCAAATTTTGTTTTAGTTTAAATTGAAGTTGTAATTTTGAATTTTTTAAATTTTGTATATTCTTTTGTTCCTCCAAAGATGTATTGGAGTTTCTTTAATTATTTTGTAATTAGAAAAATTAGGCTAGTGGCGTTTAGGCATGGAAGATTTCATGATGGAGCTGTGGCCTAGGAGCAAGAAGAAAGAAAGCACGAGCACCATGACTATCTCATATAAAATCTGTTTTATGTATGCTTGTATGTTTTAAAACGACTAGTATGCATGAGATATATCGCGGATGTATGTTTTAAAACCGACTAGTATGCATGATATGGACAACCGTGAATGTATGTTTTATTATGCATATCCAAAAGTGACTAGTATAATTCGATAGATGTTTGACATAGGATACGACTAGCATGATAATAGTATTTACACATTTGATGAAACCCATTAAAATAAAAGAAACCCATAAAAGGAATCAATTATTAAGCACATGATTACCTCCCACCACCAATGCCATCCGGAAATTCCTCTAAATGGGGGTGCGCCACAACTCAGTTCGGACCCACTGTTTCATTGAGTAAGAGCAGTATTAGAAGTGTGAGACACTTAAGGTGTTGGTTAGTGCTTAACTGAATGCATGAGTTGCAGGCTCAGTCGGGCTTATGTATTTCGGGTAATAGTGCCAGGTTGGCTGCATGAGATGCACCACTAAGTGACAAGGAGTTGTCAACCTGATGATAAGAGAAGGTATGAGATACTGTTGATAAGGATCAACCCATTATTTAGTTTAATTCTGCGGTCTCAAACGAAGATTAAAATAAATAATCGTACTCTTAATCCCACTAAGGTAATTTTAAGATAAAATAACCCTAAGTCAAAATAACAAGGGTCATTGACTTAGATAAAATAGTGGGAGGGGCATATTATTTAAAGTCTTTAATGATTTGTTCTTATTTCATGACAATATATTGATTAGTTTATCTTTACATCTTCTCAGTTAATAGTATGACTAATCAACTGTCACTGCGCTCTATTCTCGATATGAACAAACTAAACGGTTCAAATTTTACGGACTGGTATCGGAACCTGAGAATTGTTCTTAGGGCCGAGAAAATCGCTTATGTCCTAGAAGGTAATTTACCCATAGCTCCTAAGGAAGGGGAAGCTGATTATGAGTTCTACGATATGGAAGCTCATAAACAGCACATGAATGACAATACAATGGCAGTATGCATCATGTTGGCATCCATGTCGCCTGAGCTACAAAAGCAGCATGAGCATATGGATGCTCCCTCTATCATCTTGCATCTCAAGGAGTTGTATGATGCTAAAGGTAGACATGAGAGGTATGAGGCCTCTCGAGAATTATTCTCGTGTAGGATGTCTGAGAGCATGAGTGTGAGCAGTCATGTTCTTAAGATGATCGGGCTCATTGAGAAGCTAGGAAATCTAGGCTTTGTGATGGATGTCGAGCTAAGTAATGACTTAGTCCTCACATCACCTCCACCTTCCTTTAGTCAATTCATTATGAATTACAACATGCATGGGATGCTTGTGAGCTTGCCTGAGTTGTTAAGTATGTTAACAACTGCTGAGGTGTCTATCAAAAAGGATAAGACACACTCTCTTCTGATTGGTGGGCCTAATAAGGCCAAAGGTAAGGCTAAGGAGCCTGCAAAAGGAAACTCCCTTAAGCCCAAAGGCAAACCCAAGAAGAAGAGAGGCAACAAGAAGGGTAAGAGTGCACCTAAGGACAAAAGCGATGTTGTGTGCTTCCACTGTGGCAAGACTGGCCATTGGAAGAGAAACTATCCAGACTACCTGAAGAGTGTGAAGGACAAGAAACATAGTAATGCTTCTGCCTCAGGTATTTACATGATTGAGATAAATTATTTTTGTGCTAATCTGACTTCATGGGTATTAGATACCGGTTGTGGTTCTCACATCTGCAATATGTTGCAGGTACTTAAGAGTCCCAGAAGATTGGAGAAGAATGAGGTTGACCTCCGCGTTGGTAATGGAGCAAGAGTTGCTGCTCAAGATGTTGGAGATACAGACCTCATTTTGCCTACGGGCCTTTTATTACATTTGAATAATTGCCTTTATGTTCCAGGCATTTCTAGAAACATTATTTCAATTTCTTGTTTAGAACGAGATGGTTTTTCTTTTACTATTAGGGATGGTACATTTTCTATCATTATGAATGATATGATTTATGCTACTGCTTCTTTGGTAAATGGCTTATATGTTTTAGAAACGGGAACATAAGTTCTCAATGTGAATGTGAAACGACCTAGGATAGATAATCAATCTTATCTGTGGCACTATAGACTAGGGCACATAAATGAAACAAGATTGTCTAGGATGCATGCAAATGGATACCTAGATTCCATGGATTTGGAATCCTATGGACAATGTGAATCTTGTCTAAAAGGGAAAATGACTCGTCACAAGCCCAAAGGGCTTAGAAGTCATAGGACTAGTGAGTTATTAGAACTCATTCACTCTGATGTTTGTGGCCCAATATCTATAGAGGCTAGAGGAGGATACTCCTATTTTGTTACCTTTACGGATGATAAATCGAGATTTGGGTATGTTTACCTGATGAGATATAAATCCGAGACCTTTGAAAAGTTCAAGGAGTATAGGAATGAAGTGGAGAAACAACGAGGAAAAATGATTAAGACATTAGGATCAGATTATGGTGGTGAATATCTGAGCCATGAGTTCCAGGATTATCTGAGAGAGAATGGAATTCTCTCGCAGCTTACTACACCTTACACACCACACCAAAATGGTGTTTCCGAAAGGAGAAATAGAACCTTGTTACACATGGTCAGGTCTATGATGAGTGAGACTCAACTTCCAAAATTGTTTTGGGGATATGCCTTAGACACGGCGGCATACCTTCTAAATAGGGTACCGTCTAAATCTGTTCAGACCACTCCATATGAGATATGGAATGGTAAGAGACCCAACCTGAGTTATCTCAGAGTATGGGGATCGCCAGCATATGTCAAATCATTGACATCAGACAAACTTAGTGCTAAAAGCACTAAATGTCTATTTGTGGGGGTATCCCGAAGGTACTAAGGGATACTACTTTTACTCATTGGACGAACACAAGGTGTTTGTGTCCAAAAATGCTGAATTCCTTGAGAAAGATTTACTTTCTCAAGGAGCCAGTGGGAGTAAAATTGATCTTGAAGAAGTTCAAGGACCACAAGAATAGATTGAGGAACCCGAGTCTGCATCGCAGGCGACGTTCTCCAATGGAGAAGTAAACACACAACTTCGTAGGTCTACTAGGGTCATCCATCCACTTGAGAGGTATGGGTTTGTGATTGAGAATCAACAAATCATAGAGGATAATGAACCAAGTAACTATGAGGAGGCAGTCAAGGATGTTGACTCCTCTAAATGGCTAGAAGCCATGAAATCTAAAATAGATTCGATGTATCAAAACAAGGTATGGACCTTGGTTCCACAACCGCAAGAAAAAATTCCTATCGGTAATAAGTGGGTCTTTAAGAGAAAGACTGATGCAAATGGCAACGTTCAAACCTATAAAGCTAGGTTGGTTGCGAAAGGATATCGTCAAAGACAAGGTGTTGACTGTGATGAGACTTTCTCACCCGTTGCCATGATCAAATCTATTAGGATCATGCTTGCCATAGCAGCATATCACGACTATGAGATTTGGCAAATGGATGTCAAGACTGCCTTCTTGAATGGATTCTTGAAGGAGGAAGTGTACATGACACAACCTGAAGGTTTTGAATCCAAAGGCCAAGAACATATGGTATGCAAGCTACAGAGGTCGATATATGGGCTAAAACAAGCATCACGAAGTTGGAATATTCGTTTTGATGAAATCGTTAGGAGTAACGGATTCATTAAGAACAAGGATGAACCTTGTGTTTACAAGAAGGATAGTGGGAGAAATGTTGTTTTCTTAGTACTCTATGTAGACGACATACTACTAATAGGAAATGACTTCCCCACATTACAAACAACTAAAGACTGGCTTTCAGAAAGCTTCACCATGAAGGATTTGGGAGAAGCGGCCTTTATACTTGGTATAAATATCTATAGAGATAGATCTAAAAGGCTGCTGGGATTATCTTAATCCACGTATATTGACAAGATGCTAAGAAGGTTTAGCATGGAAGGGTCAAAAAGGGGTTTTCTTCCCATCAGTCATGGGGTACATCTTTCTAAGGCTATGTGTCCTAAGTCGCAGCCTGAGAAAGACCGCATGAGTGGAATTCCATACGCTTCGGCTATTGGGTCCATCATGTATGCCATGATATGTACAAGACAATATGTCTCATATGCTTTGAGGAGTACGAGCAGATACCAGTCAGACCCTAGAGAGGGTCACTGGACAGCAGTCAAGACCATCCTTAAGTACTTGAGAAGAACTAAGGATGCGTTTCTGGTTTATGGTGGGGTAGATGAGCTTTCAGTGAAAGGATTCACTGACGCCAGCTTTCAGAGTTACAAAGATGATTGCAAATCACAGTCAGGGTTCATATTCACTTTAAATGGTGGGGCAGTGTCTTGGAAGAGTTCCAAGCAAGAGACTACAGCAGATTCTACGACAGAAGCTGAGTACATAGCTGCTTCAGAAGCAGCCCAGGAGGCCGTCTGGATCAAGAAGTTCATATCTGAACTACGGGTGGTTCCAAGCGTGGATGAGCCCATATAGTTGTATTGTGACAAAAACACTTTGAAACTTCTTGATTAAATGATAAGAAAAAAACACTTTGAAACCTAACCTTCTTCCTCTCCATTGGTGTGCCTAGCCTGCCTCCTTTGGTGTTTGTTAGTGGTCTTCAAGAAGTGTTCTTGAGTCTTGACAAGAAGTGGTGTGGATCAACATTAGAGGGCTTGTATCTTCAAGCCTATCCTTGATCATCAAGTTATGAATATAAACAAGGTAACATCTATGTCCTAAATAATGATTCTTGTGTGGTATGTGTGTTTCCGCTTGAAATTTTTTTTTGTTTTTCTCACATGCCTTCGGGCTTCATGGCCTTTTCTTACAAAATTGACAAGAGAATAAGGGCTAGACTAAGTTCTAATCTTTTCTTATGAAGGTCTAAAGAAATTAGAAATTATTTGAAAGATATATTATGGTTTACTAGCTAGATTACTAACATGTTGTTTTTAGCTTGAGGATATTACGTTGCCATGCACAAGTTGGCATGATTTTGATTGAATGATGTATGGTGGTTGAGCCATACATGTGGTATATTGTGATGTGATGAAAAATTTTCCATGAGGTTGTATGTATTTGCTCATGGATGTTATTATTGATGAGAATGATGGATTTGATGTGATGATATATATTTATTCATGTTTTCGAGTCCAGTACGAGATTTGCGAAACAGAACCTGATACAATATCCAATACGAGATGTAGAGACCAGGTGCAAAAACATGGAATTGTCATGCATGATTAGCGTAAGACGGCCGCAACATTCTACATCCAGTACGAGTTGTAGCTACATACAGTACAATATGTAGAGGTCATGTGCACCCTGAAATTTCATTCATGCATACATGTTGTTTGAATGGTTATTTATTATATTGATTAATTGGAATTTATTGATGGTTTACAAACATACTAACATAATTGGTGGTTTAGTTTTGCCTACTGAGAAATTTTATTTCTCACTAGATTTGTTTCATTTGTTTTATAGATGGTCACAGTAATCATCTTCCTTGATGCTCTAGATTTGGCATGGTACCGAGATTAGGAAAGAAATTGCTATGTTATTACTATGCACCCCGTTATTCAGATTTAAGTATATTTTGGAACCCATTTTCCTATATTAGTCCTTAGGGACTATGGTTGTGTATGTTGAATCTTGTAAGAAGAAGTGAAGTATGATGTAACCATGATCAAATTATGTTTAATGCATTAGGTCTTCAACTATAAAATTTATACTATTCAATTTTTTTACTAATAAATGTTTTGTAAAAATAAACACTAATAAAAATTATCTAGACATATTTAGTTGTTACAAATGAAGTTTAGGAACTTGTTCCTAGACCTTTTTCTCACAAGCCAATTGGCACTAAGTGGGGTTTTAGGAACAAACTTGATGAAAGTGGCATCATAGTTAGAAACAAAGCTAGATTGGTTGCAAAAGATTACAACAAAGAGGAAGGCATTGACTATGAAGAAACCTATGCTCTAGTAGCAAGGTTGGAAGCCATTAGGTTACTGCTTGCATTTACATGTTTAATGGATATCACACTATTCCAAATGGATGTAAAAGTGCTTTTCTAAATGGATATATAGAGAAGGAAATCTTTGTTGATCAACCTCCTGGTTTTGTTGATTTTAAACATCCAAATCATGTTTTCAAACTAAAGAAAACTCTATAGATTAAAGTAAGCTCCTAGGTCTTGGTATGAAAGATTGAGCAACTTCTTACTTAGCCAATCCTTCATAAGAAGACAAGTGGATAAAAACATTGTTAATCAAGAAATCTGCCAATGACATCTTATTAGTTTAAATATATGTTGATGATATTATTTTTTATTCAACTAATCACTCCTCGTGCAAAGAATTCTCAATCTCTATGCAGAATGAATTTGAAATGTCTGTGATGGGAGAATTAACATTCTTTCTTGGACTTCAAGTGAAGCAAATGAAGAATAGGACATTTCTCAGCCAAACAAAGTACTGCAATGAATTGATCAAGAAATTTGACATGGAGAAAAGCAAAGATGTTGCAACTCCTATAGCAACCTCAACTTACCTTGATTCAGATGAAAAAGGTAAGAAGGTTGATGAGTCAAAGTATAGAGGGGTGATTGGATCTTTATTGTACTTGACTGCAAGTAGACCAGATATAATGTTGAGTGTGTGCTTATGTGCAAGATATCAAGCTAATCCTAAAGACTCACATCTCACAACAGTCAAGAGAATCATCAAATATCTTAAATCAACTCCAAGAGTTGGTATTTGGTATCCCAAAGTTGCATTATTAAATTTAATTGGATACTCAAATTCTGATTTTGCAGGATGCAAATTAGACAGGAAAAACATAAGTGGAACATGCCATTTGTTGGGGAGTTCACTGATCTCATGGCATTGCAAGAAACAATCTTGTGTTGCTCTATCAACAGCTGAGGCTGAGTACATTACTGCTGGAAGTTGATGTGCTCAAAGCTTGTGGCTGAAGCAACAATTACAAGACTTTGGTGTTGAATTGAAAGAAATTCCTTTGCTATGTGACAACACAAGTGCTATCAACTTATCAAAGAATCCAATAATGCACTCAAGGACAAAGCATATAGAGATCAGACATCACTTTCTCAGAGATCACATTCAAAAGGGTAATTGCTTAATTGAGTTTATTGACACAAATGATCAATTGGTTGATATTTTTACTAAACCCTTTGCTAGAGATAGATTTTATGCTCTTAGGAACATGCTAGGTATTCTTGATGAATCTAATATCTGATAGCATGCTTATGATGTGTCTGACTTCATGAAATACCACTCACAAATTGATTATGCATCACATATGACTAAAATACGAATTATGATGAATGACACTATTCATGTTGCATAATTGTTTGTTTTAATCGATTATTATACATATTAATCGATTGTTTGAGGTTTAAAGACAATTTAGAGTCAAAAACTCTCTGGAGTAATCGATTACCTTTCGTTTTAATCGATTACTTGGTACTGAAAGTCTATTTCATAATGAAAAACTCTCTAGAGTAATCGATTACCTTTCGTATCGATTACTTGATGGTTAAAAGGAAATTTCGAGTTGAGAAATCTCTGGAGTAATCGATTACCCTGCATTTTAATCGATTACTTAATGCTTGAGAGCTATTTACAAATTCAAAACTCTCTGGAGTAATCGATTACCCCTTCGTATTAATCGATTACACCATGTTCAAAGTCATACTCTCTGGAGTTATGGTGTTTCTGCAAATCTGCACAATTTTCAATGAAATATAATTGCCAATTATCTCCAATTCAAATTCAAAACCTAGTTCATTGTATCCAGACACTCTTGGAATTCGAGATAGTTGTTACCATGTTTTCAAAATTCAAATTTTAAACTTGAAAATTCTCTATAATTCAGATTTTCTAAAGCTAAAATCTTCACACTTGAAAATCACTCTCTCCCTTAGCAAAATTGAGCTAATTTTTCTCCTCTGCCTCTTCCTCTCTTAACCAAACCTTTGCCCATTCCGTTCTCCTAAAAATCACTGTGTCTCACCCATTTGCCTATAAGAAAATCAAAACCAGCAAGAGGAAAGCTGGCCAAACCTTTAGAGTGGCTGAGAACAAGCTAAATACCTGGTTCCCTACTGAAGTTGAGAGGAAAAACTATATGCAATTCAATGCAACCAAGCTTGTGATGCCTCCAAAATATCTAGAGCTTGATTGGTTTGTAGATGAGGGGTTCACATTCCCTGAAATGTTGCAAGCTCAAGGGCTAATAAAGTTGTTGGAGATGAAGGGTACCTTTTACCCTGAATTGGTAATAGTATTTTATACTAGTGCCAAGGCAAGCATGGATGGTGTTCTCCGTTCCCAAGTGAATGGAGTGGAAATGGAGATTGATGACACTGTGTGAAGTGCAGTGGCTGGCATCTCTTGTGGAGGTGTTAGAAGGTTTGAAGAAGAAATAAGAGGATATTCAAATATGGATATATACAGAGGTATGTTGTTAAATCCACAGGCTTAAATAAGGAATAGATTGGGAGTTGGTAACATGACTGGTGAAGATAGACTTCTTCACTACATCATTACCTACATCCTTACACCAAGGTCAACCAATCATGCACATATCACTGATGATGATCTGCAGCTGATGTATGGGATGAAGACTGAAACTCAAATTAATTGGGTTCTAGTCATTGAGGAGACAATGATGAAGTCTAAAAGGTTGCTTAACTATCAATTATCCTATGTTGTATTAGTCTCAAGGTTTATAGATTACTTTGGGATTGATGTGTCAAATGAGATAGTTGATAACATCACCAACATCACCAACCTCATCACTGTCAAGCATCTCAACAAGCTGATTGATGAAAACTATAACGACCCACCTCGTAACTACGATATCACTAACTCTTAATCGTGCAATTTCGAATTTTAATAAAAACTCCATTAATTTGTGTTGGATTTAGGGGGAGCTACTTAAAGAATGCAAAGGAATTTTGATTCAAGCATTGGTTTTGAGCTTTCAACATGCAATGGATGCCTTAAAGTCAATTCAGTGTGAAATGTGTAAAAGAAAAGCAATTCTGGTGATCCACGTGCATTGCATTCATTTAATCCATAATTAACTTAATTGGTTTAACAAAAATCACAAGGCTTTGATAAATTGACTAAGGTTTTAAAATGATTCAATTGTTTTCGAAAAAATGCAAAGTCTACTGTAATAATCGATTACTTAAACATAATAATTGATTATCTGCTTCGTCTTCATTTCTGGAAAAGCTTTTATGAACACTTTAATCGATTACAAATAGTGGTAATCGATTAAAGTGTTCATAAAAGCT
>CM023945.1:2512387-2528573 GCA_013407115.1 Glycine latifolia | reverse complement strand
ACAAGGCTTTGATAAATTGACTAAGGTTTTAAAATGATTCAATTGTTTTCGAAAAAATGCAAAGTCTACTGTAATAATCGATTACTTAAACATAATAATTGATTATCTGCTTCGTCTTCATTTCTGGAAAAGCTTTTATGAACACTTTAATCGATTACCACTATTTGTAATCGATTACATAAGCTTCTGAGAAAAGGATGCTCCACTGGAATAATCGATTACCCGGATTCGTAATCGATTACACCACGTTTTGAGAAAATCATGTTGCACTGGAATAATCGATTACCACATTTCGTAATCGATTACGCAAGCCTTTTAGAAAACACAGTGCTACTGGAATAATCGATTACAGCTTGAAATAATTGATTATTTTGCTCGTTATTAAACCCAGAAAACTCATGAACAGTTTAATCGATTACATAAGTGTTTTAATCGATTAAAATGATGATTTAATTGATTACAAGCAGTTATAAAAATCTGTTATAAATAGAACTATGGCTCAGCTGCTTTTCTAACTTTGTAGAACATTACCCATTCGTATTTTCTGAGCTTAAACAGACTTGTGAGCATTCTTAAGTGTTTTCTAAGGGATAAATTCTTTCTTGCTCCATTGTGCTTTAATCATGAGTGTTTGAGTCATTCTTGGAGCTTGAAACCTTTTCAAGATTAAGGAAAGCTGTGCTATTTGATTTGTAATCATTCAACCTGAGCTGGTAACTTCATTTTACATTGCATCATTGGATCATCAGGTTGTTTCTCTCCTTAATCTGGTTGTAATTTTCATTTTGATTTTTCTTTTTGAATTGGCTATTGTAATTGAGTTCTTGCATGTATCTAGAGTAGGGTTCTCTAGGTGAAAGAACTGAGTAGTGTTCTCAGGTTCTTGTCTCTTAGAATCTAATAGGGTTTTAGATTTCTGTACTTTATCTAGGATTGATAAAGGGAGACATTGTAATTGATTGTAAGAACTGAAAATTATAATAGTGGAACTCTAACCTAGTGTTGGTTGGAAGAAAACTGGATGTAGCTTCTAGTGTTGAAGTGAACCAGTATAAATTTGATTGTGTCTTGCTTCTTTATCCCTTAACTCATTATATTCATTGTCTTCTTGATTAAATTGCTTGACCAATTATATCAATTTTGATTCATTGAAATTCCTTGGGGCTGAGCTACTTGATTGAATAAGATTTCTTGGTATTGAAAAGTGATAAAAAATCCTAGAATCTTTGATTTTGATTAAAGAAATTTTTAATTTACCAAGGTTTAACCAATTCACCCCCCATCTTGGTTAAGTGTGAGATATTCATATCATTTTCAATTTGGTTATGAAAATGATAGTAAGTTTTCGCGATAATACACTTGTCATACAACAAACAAATATATAATTAAATACATATGCATGTACATTTCCAAAACATTACATATCATTCACGTAACAATACATAATTTAGTTGTATCTATAAATGTTTATGCCTGGAATATACATGTCCAACAAAAAGAATCAATAAACTAACTAAGGAAGAGTTGATTCTCAAAACACAACTCTTTCCCAATAATAAGTCCAACATCATTACGTCAGCTTGGCAGCTCCAACCAAAAAGAATCTCCCTCCAGAGTCACCTAATGCTGCTCATTTGCTCATACGAATGAGAGTTCACGATCATCACAGGTACCAACCACACGATACAATAAAAAAAAGGTGAGTTTATTATATAAAACCAACAAGCACCAAGTAACAACTATTTGGAAGGAAACAACATTAACAACCACAATCATTACCAATGTCCATCAGTACAATACATACTCGACAAACCAATCATCCAATTCATTTCACAAATCAAACAATCATGATTGGAATGATGCATGCTCCTGATTTCACTCTCACCATGCAATGTGCTACCATATCCAGGGAAATAGCCTCTCACAGCAAAATGATTCATTGCCTATCAGGGTCGCCTTGTCGTGCACAGGCCATCCCCCCACCATGATGATCAACTAGTGGCGCACAAGAATTCCTAACCTGACGGCCCCTTAGTACCTGCGTTTTCAGCCCACAGAAATGCACAGGTACGCGCATTCCTTCATTCTATTTCCACCAATGCAATATGAAGTATGAAACATGGGTACTATCAATGCATGGCCATGGCAAGGAACAAATCCTTCCCTGTAAGGATGACCAGTCATGCACCCCCCATGTACATACATAACACACCAATGTGGGCTCACCGATGCACTAAACGTGGCTAGGAACAAATCCTTCCCAGCAAGGATAACCAAACCGGTCACTGCACCACACGTGTACATACATGGCATACAACCATGGGCGCCATCAATGCATGACCCAACTAGGAACAAATCCTTCCCTGCAAGGATAACCAGTCATGCACCCCCATGGGTATCCATGTATATCCACATCACACAATGACAACCATCCACATCACATAATGACAACGCATGACCTGGCTAGGAACAAATCCTTCCTCGCAAGGATAACCAGTCATACACCTCCCCACGGGTATCCATATCACATCATCTCAATATCATCATCATACATGTCAAACTCATCTTATTTCAACATCATCAACCCAGTCAACATTTAGCTCATTTGACCATTATCACCACATCAACATTACCTCATTTAAGCATCACAACCACATAAACATCATCAACCACTTCCATGGCATTTCAATTTCACTATCATCAACAACATCAATAATAAATACATCGCATCCCATTTGTCAAAAACATTATTTGCCTTGAAAATGAGCGCACATAAGAACAAACACACATCAATCATAAATTCATCGCATTCCATTAGTTAAAAACTTAGTTTTTCTTGAAAAGCCAGCACACAGCAGGGACAGGTAGTTATCCTCATAGTTAGACTCCCTGGCCCCCAACTATGGTATCAAAACTATAACTAAATAATAAACTCCCTTTACCTAACAAGGAGTTCTCCCTGTTACAGCCCAGTGGTGTTGTTTCGAGATTCTTTGAATACGCATGTTTTTGTCTAAACGCAGAGCTCTATATACCAAATTGAAGAAAATTTAGTATAGATTTCCAATGTAAGATCAATATTAACATTTCGGGTCAAATACACACTCAAATCAAAAAGGGCTAAATGGTGTTTTAGGAGTTCACATCAAAAGACATCATTTTGAAATTCCAATCACACCAATGTGACTGGGGTTCAACAAGGATCATAGAAATGACATCAATTTCATAAAAATGAGACTTTTACAACATCTTATTTTCAAAGGGTTTTCAAAGGAAGTGTAAAACTCCCAACAACGGTATCCAAAACACAAGATTAACAAAGGAAACCAAGATGAACAAAGGAAACCAAGATTACCTCAAGGAAACCAAGAAAGAAGGATTTAGAGCTCCAATCTCTACCAAAAATTTGAGAGAAGTTTCGAAGATTCCCCTCTGATTGCAAAATTCTTCTCCGTGTTGTGGTCTCGTGGCAAGCAACGGCACCTGTGGTGTTCACGTGGTGGTTGTGGGTGGTGGAAAGGAGGTTCCTAGGGTTTTTGGGTGAGTTTAGAGAGATAAAATTGTGAAAACGCGTTTCTGCGCACTGCTGAACGTATTTATAACCCGAGTGGCTCGCTCAACGCAATTTCCTCAATGTCAGGAAATACCTTGAAATTCGCTCAGCGCGATAGCATGGCTCACTCAATGCACTGGTCGTGCTTAGCGCAACATCAAAAGTCCTTATTTTGAAGATCCAACGATCAAAAGATGAAAATATGTGTTGGGAGCTACTATCAAAATTGGAGGACAATCCAACGATTAATGAATTTGGGATGGTAGTTTTACCTAAGCAGGTTATGGGTCTAACTATCACTCTTGCATTACAAAAATAAATCAAACAAAGTTTACGTAACTTAACATTCATACCAAGAAATTTCAAAAGGTTAATCTACACAAAAAAACAACTAAACCAAGCTTATCAAACAATCAAATAACACAACAAATACATAAAACATATATTTTCAATTATCGAAATTTCAGGGTGTTACAAAAACCCCAAATGGGTGGATGATGGCTGGAGCTCAAGCTTCTCAAGGAGGTGTTGATAAGGATCAAGAAGCTGAGGAAAAAGATGTTGACGCTAGACCTGCGATGGCTCTTAAAGACTTTGATAATTTCTAGATTAGTGGATGTACTTCCTTCCTTCTAGTTGCGTTGTTTGTTTTCTCTCATTTTCAGCAACTATCTTTCTTTGTTGTTCATCTTATGTTTCTACACCTTCCATTAATGAATAAATTTTTCTTTATGTTGTTTACATCTTCCTTTGTTTATTTCATTATCACTGGTATATTTTGTCTTTGATAAACTAAAAAGGGGGAGAAAAAATGAACTTATAAAGTGAACATATGAAGGGTGCTGGGTGAATAAAATAATATAAGGGGAGAAGAATGATAAATGATAAATGTTTGCTTTGTTTTAAATGAACATAAGCATTGCTCTTAATCTAACTTGATATGAAATTACATAAGAAAAGGGGAGCAATACATATGCTTATGATGTTTTGAGTTTATGCAAAGAATACTTAACACTTGGTATTGGCAAGAGGCTTATTATTTTTTCAGGTTTTAAGTAAAAACTCCTAGAAACTCTCTCCTAAGAAGAACACTAAGGTTCAACATGTTCAATTGAAGTTTGGCATGATCAAAGCAAAAGAAGGGGAGATTGTTAGAGTCAAGGGGAGCTCAAGAGGATCAAGAAGCTGAATCTCAAAGTCTACAAAGTATTTAAGCTTTTTTACATGCCAAATCAATTTGATTGGTAGTTGTAATTTGTGTATGAGATGAAACTTCCTATGATCCATTGCATAAAGCCATACATGGTTTTGCATTCATGTTTTCATAAAAGCATAAGTCTTGTGAAAAGCTTTTCTGAAACAAAGAGTTTTCATGATTGCATAAAAGCCAAAGTGTTCAATATTTAAGTTTTGGAAAAATAAGTTTTCTCTGCTTTAATCGATTACCAACTAATGGTAATCTATTACTTAAGCTTTCAGGAACACTTTAATCGATTACAAGAATATGGTAATTGAATACACTTCACAAAGTCATAGAAAAGTCTTCCTGTGATAATCGATTACGATATTGCTGTAATCAATTACTTGGCTCATATTTGAAACTAATATTGGCTGTGATAATCGATTACATTGCAAATTAATCAATTATTGGGTCATAAATCTTTTCTAGAAAGTTCAAGAACACTTTAATTGATTAAACGAGTAGACAATCCATTACATAAGTAAATTAATCGATTACTGACAATTATAAACTAATTTCTATAAATAGCTATTGAGTGTTTTGAAAAAGAACAACAAAATTAAAAAGTATTTTCATTAGCTTTCTAAAGTAAGAAAAGATTCCAAGTGCTAAACTCTGTTAAGTCCCACAAATCCTTAAGATTCAAAGATTTCAAATGAGGGTTTCTTCTTGGGCAAGCTTTCAAAAGAAGTTTTAGAAAGAAAGTTCTGAAGTAGCTTCTTCCATCTTTTAAGTCAAGTCTGGTAAATCATTTGCATACATCATTTACTAGATCGGGTGGTTTCTTTCTTTACACTTTGTTGTGAATTCTTTTGAGTTTCTTTTTATATTAGTAACATAGGATTTCTTAAAGCTTTACTAGGATAGGTATTCCTAGGGGTAAGAGTAGAGAAAGGTGTTCTCTATGTCTTGATCACAGAGATTCTAAGTGTGTTAGAAGTCTCATTCTTAATCTAGGTGTGATTAAGAGTGATTGTGTAAAAATCTTGTAAGAACAATTTGTTATTAGTGGAAGTCCAATCTTTATGGTTGGAAGAACTGGTTGTAACTTCTCAAGGTTGAGAAGTGAACCAGTATAAATCCTTGTATTGATTACTTCTTTCTAATATTTTCTTGCTATTATAATTTGTCATTCTTTGGTGCTACATTTCTTATTCAACAAGTTAAAAGTTTTGTAATTGCATTCTTGAGCAGTGGTGTTTGATTGGTTGGAGCATTCTTGGATTGTTTATGATACGATCTTGATTACTCTGATTGTTTAAAGAAATTTTTAAAGACCAAGATTAACTAATTCACTCCCCCTCTTGGTTCTTGTGTGTTGTTCATACTGTTTTCAATATGTTTTCCAGATATTTGTATTGCTTGGAATTTCTACAGAAATAAAATTGATGTTTATAATTATATTATGAGCTTGTTTTTAATGCAATATTTATGTTGCATTAAGATTGATCTCTATGAAGAATAAAGTTTGTACTAGTTGGAAGTAAACATGATTAAGATCACATTGCATGTAATTTTTGTGTTGTTTATCCATATTTGATCTATGTCATCAAGTATGAGTGACAATGGTGATCATTGTGGCTTAGTCACATTAGGTTGTGATGAAAACCTCAATGGTTTCTTGTTGCTATATAAGATGGACTAGATTGTTTAAAGAGGAGTCTAAAAGTAAATAACATATGGTTGCATGCCTAAATTAATATGCCTTACATATTATATTATCATTTGTATTAGTTATTTACATTTAGATGCACTTAGTATAAGTGATCTAATTTAGTGAGTCCATTAGTTTGCCAACATAAAATTGATATAGGCTTAATGAGGGGAAACCAATTTAACCTATTAGGGGATAATGTGAGCCCTAATAGTAGGTTAAAATCTGAGGCAAGTTATGGTTCCCAATACACCGAATAAAAAAATAGATTATATAATTACCAATTACTTATTAAAATTAATTATCATTTAATTAACTGCATTTCCTTTTACTTATAAATCCTTTAAAATCCTTTTTACTTAGAAATCATATAAGATTATTTAAAATAATTCCATTTATAAATATTCTATTGATTTATATTTAATTTATGAGGTTGAAATTTTATACTAAAATTTAATTTAAATCTAATTAGCTAATATATTTAGATTAAAATGATATTTCGACTCTATGTTTAATAATTTCATAGAGGAAAATTTTGTTGACTAATATTCATATGATAATGTTAAATCTTTACATAAATATATTTCATTGAAAATAGGTTTAAATTACTTCTTTTAACAATATCATGAATTATATATATATATATATATATATATATATATATATATATTTAAATTCTTTATTTTTATGGTAGCAACCACTGTTGGGAAACAATCATGTTCAAGTCAAGTAGAATAACTATGAACAATGATGTTCTCTCTTCAATTATTTCATGGAGTTGCATATCTAAAACTGATTTTTAAATTCCTGATGCATTTACAAAACACCTCAACAATATTTTCATATTTACATTGTTAGAGTTTAAGTTTTACTTGAAAATATAATTACATGTCATGTCATTAAAAAACATTCAGTTTAATATTTTTGAAATGTGTGTGTGGGAGGTGATGACCTTTCAATAGGAATGATGTGACATTTGATGTGGCTTGTTCTTATACCAGTCAAGTTATGTTTTGATGTAATAGGTATTTTATGTTTCTTTATTTGTTTGGTGAGTTTCTGAGTTTCAAATGAACTTGTCAAGGAGAGCACATAGAATTAGTTACACTTTCATCATGTTAATGAGAAGTACAACATAGTAACCTAATATGGATAAGTGGCAATCTAATTCCAAGGTGGCCAAATCATATAAAATAAGAGTATCATCTTAGATAGCCCAATGTAGTAGCGAGCCCTATGGATTAGAAACCCATGTTGATTCCTCAAGATAAGAATAATAGAGACAAATAGAATATCCAACCTAAGTAGTGTTCAAAATGGGTAAAAGGTAAGGCCACTCAGAAGAGAGGAACATTAGGAAGTTTCTTAGAGCAAAAGCCTATAGGAAAAAAATTACCAAATAGCACTTATCTCCTAGGTAGACCTCTAGCTAAGAGAACCACCTTATTCTAGAATTTTGTTCAAGTTTAACCTAGAATAGAGAACCAATGTTTTGAGGAATACCCAGTAGATAGAAAAAACATGTCTTTTGGTTGTAGCTCTAGTATGATAATTTGAGAAGTCCTTAGAAGCTATAAGTGTAGAAACCAAGGTGGAGAAAAGGGAAAGTTACCTAAACCTTATATAGTTGAGGTTAAGCTAGAGAACCATAGGAAATATATGTTTAGAGAAACCAAGAGAACAAGAATGGGATAAAATCTCTTTTAGCTAAAAGGGAGAACCTAAAATGTATGGTTATAGAAGGAGTATGATGGTTCTACCCAACAATTACCAATCTAGTTATGGCTTAAGCTTAAGAAAAAGGACCATAGAACCATCTTGCCGACAAGCTTAATCCAAAATCCTATAAAGGGTTGGATTTTTGGAAGTTGAGAGAAATAGAAAGCTTTGTAGGAACCTTGAGACTAGACTTTTAGGAGATGGCGATTATCAATTAGGTCTAGGCAAGGAATGAGAACCCTTTTATCAAAGAGGAAATAGTTTTACTATTTGAGGTTAAACCTAGTTCAAAAGCCTTTAGTAAGATGAATATTTGTAAGGTAAGAGAAGTGAAACAATTAGAAAGCTTTTGAGAGATTTCAAGAATAGGATTTTCTTGAGTTATCAAAAAATTGAACGCCTAAGAGTCTAGATAAGGAAAGAATAGCCAAGGATAAGAATATGATAAGCAAAACTTGTTGATGGAAAAGTAGTTAGGAAGAAGTCTACTTAATGGTTCAAAACAATTCAAGCCATAAAGAGTAGAATTCTAAGTTTGAATGCCACCTTAGATGAACCTTAAGAGTTAGACTTTCCTAAATAAAGTTAAGAAAGTATCTTAGAAACTTTTCAAGGTTGGGAATTAATGCCAAAGTTTTTCATCAGATTAACCAAACAACATGAAAGGATGAAAAATGGATTAGGAGAGTTTGAAGATTCTGATGCTAAGATAGATTGACATAAGATGTGGGATTATATTGCTTTAGAGCTAGTACCTAGAGAATATAAACCTAGGATGGGTCAGTGAAGGAAAAGTAGTTGTCTATGAATACTATAAGAGGATTAGACATCGAAAAGCCTTATACCTAAGAAATGGTAATAGGTGTTTCTTAAGTCAGTATCAATCTAGCAGTGGTAAATCTCAAGGAATCTATAGTGATTCTAGGAATGTGATCTTTCAAATTCCTTTCATTATATACCTTGGAGTAGTAGTTCATGAAAACAACAAATTTTGTTATTTATATTTTATGCTTGGCTTGATCCTCTTACTTTGATAACTAATCTTGGGCTTAACGATATCATGGATGGATCATGTTCCACCCCTCCCACTTGTGCCTCCCTTTCCCTCTTAAATTTTCAACTCCTACACTTCAAATGTGATCAAAGAATAAAAACGGACAAGTGTTTCACATGCCCCCATAAAGTCACTAGTCCACACATTGTCCATTCAAGTTCTCTTATACAAAACCCTTGAATAAAAATATGAAAATCGCAAAGACTAACAAAAACTAGAACAAGATGTATTTCACTTGCCCCATCGAAAGTGTTTCATTTTTCTCCCTTTAATGATTCTTAGGTTTATTATTTTTAACTTTAATTTCATGATTAATCTAAATCAATATTAATAGAATGTTATACACATGTTAATAGCATATAAGTTAATAGCATGATTTAGGTGATCTGGTTTACAACCTTATAGAATCTTGTTTGTAATGCCTTGGATTTAGTAATTAACTATTGCTATGTAATAACTCATAAATTAGTTTCACATAGTTTAAATGGAGGAGTTGGCAAGAGGAAGGTGAAAAATATGAGGGATAAAGAATGGAAATGAGGAGATATGGTGATGTCTATGCCAACAATTTACATGTAACATGAAACTTAATTGAAAATTTAAAAGTATATTTAGGGACCAAAATGAGACTAAGTGGTTAAGTTTAGACACAAAAATGTAAGTAAATAGTTAAGTTCAAATGCCATAATGACATACAGTAGTTAAGAGACTAAATTAAAAAATCAAATGTCAGTCATGCGGCAACCATGTTAATGACACATGACAACAATCAATTGTCACATGTCATTCATGTATGTACACTACTACAAAAAAACGCATTCAACATCGATTGAAAAGCCATTTAACATCAATTTTAAAATCGATGTCGTGTATATATTTTAACATTGGTTATTTGCAAACTGATGTTGAAATGCTACATTCATAGCTAAATTTGATCATATTTCCACATCGGTTTTGGTAAGAACCGATGTAGAAGTAGTTGTTCAACATTGGTTTTGCCTAAAACTGATGTTGCATACCATATTTCTACATTGATTTTCTCTAAACCTATGTAGATTGTACATTTTTAAAATGTTTTTTTTCTATTTTTACAATAAACCTAACATGTAATTCGAAATATTATTAGATCTAAGCAGTTTCAATGATACAATATATATTTATATTTTAAATTACTAATACATTTACAAGCAGTTTCATGTTAACAAATGATACAAATCATGTGTACAAGTCTAGTCCGAATCAAAGCTTTGGTAAAATTCAAATTAAACTATTCTAAGCATCCTTAAGAATTCAAAGCTCTATTTTTAAGTCCTAGAAAATATCTTGCCCATTGTTTGCGAATTTCTTCAACTTCACTCAATTCCAATGACATTTGATCCCTAAAACTCGGCAACATACAATAATCATAATATAATTAAAATTATATAATTGAAAGTGTAATAATTTTAATGATTTTTTTCAAGTAAACAACATAGTATCATCTTCCAATCATTCTTGATAGCCCTTGTGACTATGGTCAGCATCCAATGCATGATGTAATAGTCACGCTCAGTGCCTCCAATTTGAAAATTACTCTAAATTCAATATGAAATTTAATTATATCTCATAATTTCAAACTAATAAAATGTCATTAATGATATTCTAGCATGTTTGTATTAAATCACTTACTTTTAGTTCAATCCAGTTAATTTTCTTGGATGAATTTGAGTGTTTAGCATGGAATCCCTTCAAAGTTTTGGTTAAAAGAAACACACTTGAAATTGTAAAAGAGAAATCCATACTATTAGATATAGGGGGAGCTGGAAGAGGATCATGACAAGGATGAAGCCATGTGCCTTAAATAGATTTTAGCTTTTTACATGTCATTCAATTGAAGGAATTTGTAATTTGTTAAGTTGTTTAAGAGCTTCATCTTATGATCCTTGCATTGCATAAACATGATCATTAGCATGCATACATGATTTGTGAAAAGCATAAAGGTTTTCATGTTTTCATAAAGAAGCAAATTTCTCATGGTTAAGTTTTTGGAAAATAATATTGTGCACACACTTAATCGATTACCAGCATTGGTAGTCTATTACTTAAGTCATGAAGAACTAATTAATCGATTACAAGTAAATGGTAATCGATTACACAACACAAAAATACAAAACATGTCTGACTGGTTTAATCGATTACCATCCAATCATAATCAATTACATAAGCATATGTCTAAAACTAGTCTGACTGTTTTAATTGATTACTCAACGGTTTAATCAATTATATTGCTCATATGTCTTTTCTAGAAAGATCGAAGAACACTTTAATCAATTAAATATGATATTAATCAATTACTTTAGTTAAAATAATCGATTACGTTGACTATTTAACCGATTACATTTAGTTGAAACAATTTTCTATAAAAAGTTGTTGGGTCTTTTTTTGAAAGAAAAAAAACTTGATAATTCAAGTTTTTCATTACTTCCAAAAGCGCACTAATTCTGAGAAAAGATATACTGAGATACATAGCTCTTGTTCCAAAACCAAGAAACCTATGCATCATTGATCAAATTGTTTTGGACAAGATTTGTCAAGAGTTTTCATGGAGAGCTTATTTCAAGATTTCATTCTTTTCAACCTGATTTCTGTTTAGTAAATTCATTCACTCACAGTCTGAGGATCATAACGTTGTATCTCTCCTAAACTCTTGTAGTAATTCATTTGTCACTTTTGTTTCTTGTAAGTTCCTATTTCAAAGAGGTTCTTTAAAGCTTTTCTAGAGTAGGATTCTCTAGAGTGAAGAATAGAGAAAGGTTCTCTAGTTCTTGATCATAAGAAGTCTAAAGGGGGTTTAGATTTTAGTTCTTTATCTAGGGTTAATAAATTGTGATCACTTGTAAGCTTGTAAAGAACAAATTTTGATATAGTGGAACTCTAGCCAAGGTTTGGTTAGAAGAAACTGGATGTAGCTTCTCTTTTTAGGGGTGAACCAGAATGGATTTGGTGTTCTCTTAATTCTCATCTTGCTGTCTTAATTTGCTTATCTTGTGGATAATCTTTTTCAAGATCAACAAATTTATTTTCTGCTATTGCTTGAAGTGAAGGGTGAATCTTGATTGACTGAAAGTTTCAGTTTTAGAAAGGGAATACTTGTGATACGATCTTTACTCTACTGCTATTTTCAAAGAAATTTTAAAGTCACTATTTTAACCAATTCACCCCTCCCTCTTGGTTAATTGTGTGTGTTTATATTGTTTTCAATTGGTATCAAGAGCGGATTATTGAGTGTTATTCAAGATCACTATCTTTAAAAAAAATGAATACCACACAAATTACCTTCAAGGAGGGTGCCTCCCCAATCGTCCTCCGATATTTGAAGGAGAGCATTTCAATTTTTGGAAAAATAGAATACAGATTTTCATTCAATCAAATGACCTCGGTGCTTGGAATGCAATAGAAAAAGGTTATTTGATTCCTTCAAAAATTGTTGATAATGAAAGGATTCCCAAGGAATCAGATGAGATGACGAATGCAGAAAAAAGAGTTGTTCAGTATGATTTTAAAGCTAAAAACATGATTACTTCTGCACTTTCTTTTGACAAATTTTTTAGAACTGTTAGGTATAAAAGGGCAAAAGAGATGCGGGAGATGTTAGAAGTCACTCATGAAGGGATAGATGAAGTAAGAAGATCAAGGAAGAATGCCTTGATTCATGAGTATGAAATGTTCAAGATGAACACCACAGAAAACATATCTCAACTTCAAACAAGGTTCACTCACATTGTAAATCATCTTCTTAGTCTTGGGAAAATATTTGATGTGGAAGAATTAAACATCAAAATCTTGAAATGTCTTACAAGACCGTGGCAACCAAAGGTGACAGCAATCAAGGAATCAAAAGATCTATCCAAGATGTCCATGGCTGTACTTTTTGGTAAGCTTCTTGAGTATGAACTTGAAATGTCACAGCTAACACATGCAAAAGATGCAGATAAGAAACACTAGAGTATAGCCCGAAAAACTGCATCACCTGGTGTGGAAAAAGAAGAAGACTCAAGTGAAGATGAAAGTTGTAACGACCCGCCTCGTCGCTACTGTATCATCAACACATCCTTCCTCACAAGGGTAACCAGTCATGCACCCCCCATGGGTGTCAATATATATCCATATCACATAATGACATTATTAGCATCAACATAATCTCTTATCAATGTCATTATCAATATCCACATCACATCATCTAATTTCATCATCATACATATCAAAGTCATCTCATTTCATTATCATCAAATACATCAACATTATTTCATTTGTACATCATCATTATCTCATTCAATCATCACCAACACATCAATAACATCTCATTTCAACATTATCAATGACATCAATATCACATCATTCATCCACAATCCATATTACCACGAGACTGGTATTTTAGGAAAATTCTTAATTAAAGAGGAGGACTAAACTATAAAAAACACACTCTTATGCCCATTTAAAAATTTAATAAAGAATTAAATAGGAAAACATATTATAAAATTTTGGACAGAGTCTCCTCTGTAATTAAGACTTTTCCCAAACATCCAATCATTAAAACAACAATATCATTAACCCAATAAACATATATCTCATTTGAACATTATTTCATTCAGACATCACCAATCACATAAGCATCACCTCATCTAAATCATCACAAATCACATAAACATCATCAATCATTTCCATGGTATCTCAATTTCACTGTCATCTACAACATCAGTAATAAATACACCGCATCCCATTAGTTAAAAACATCATTTGCTTTGAAAATGAGCACACACAAGTATCATCACCCATTAATCATAAAAGCTTCGCATCCCATTAGTTAAAAACTTAGTTTTATTTGAAAACTAGCACACAGCAGGGACAGGCAGATATCCTCATAGTTGGACTCCCTGGCCCCCAACTATGGTACCAAAACTATAACTTAATAATAAACTCCCCTTACCTAACTAGGAGTTCTCCTGTTAAAACCTCACAGTGTTGTTTTGGAGATCCTTCAATACGCGTGTTTTCGTCCAAATGCAGAGCTCTATATACCAAATCGAAGACAATTTAATATAGATTTCCAAGGTAAGATCAATATTAACATTTGGGGTCAAATCAAAAAGGGGCTAAAAGAGTGTTTTGGGAGTTCACATCAAAAGACATCATTTTGAAATTCCAATCACACCAATGTGATTAGGGTTCAACAAGGATCACAGAAATGACATCAATTTCATAAAAAGGAGACTTTTACAACATCTCATTTTTAAAGGGTTTTTCAAAGAAAGTGTAAAACTCCCAACAACGGTACCCAAAACGCAAGAGACACTAAGAGAAGCTTAAACTAGTTAGGAGAAGACAAAAGAAACTAAGATTACCTCAAGGAAACCAAGAAAGAAGGATTGGGAGCTCCGTTCTCTACCAAAACTTTGAGAAGAGTTTCAAAGATTCTGCTCTGATTAAAGGATTCCTCTCCATACGGTGGTCTCGTGGCAAGCAACGGTGGCCCATGGTGGTCACCGGTGGCCTTGGGTGGTGGAGGATGATGGTGGGAGGTGGTATGGGTGCTTGAAAGAGGATGGAGGCCAGATTTTGTGACTTTGGATGCTGCTGCACTATTTATCACCGCCTCCACTCGCCCAGGCGAGAAAAAGTGCCTACAAAATTCGCCTGGGCGAGCTGACCAGATTCTAGAATTTCTGCTACAGTGAAAAATTAATTTCTCATGTTCCAGACATTATTTTGACAATCCCAACGGTCAAAAGTTACATATATGGATTATAAATACATCTTTAAAATGTGAAGGCGATCCATCGGTTAACCAATCCATAATAATGATTTTACTAAAACAGGTTTCGGGTTAAACTTGGAATCACTCAAATACAACGCATCTCAAACAAACTCCACATAACTTGACCTCTACATCAAGCAATTGCACACGGATAATTCACATAACATTTCAACTAATCCTAATTAATAAAATAATCAAATCATACAAGGAATACATCACACATATATTTTAAGTTACCGAAATTTCAGGGTGTTACAAAAATGATTGAGACATGAACCTAATAGTCAAAAAATTTAGCAAGTTCTTGAAGAGGAACAAAAACAGAAAGCTGTCAAAGTTCAACAAAAGAAATGACAGCAATAACAACACTACCAATTTCACGTGCTTCGAATGTGGCAAACCTGGACACATTAAAGCTGAATGTCCAATCTTTTTGAAGAAGAAATTAGGTGAGAAAAGAAGGAAAGTCTAAGAAAGCATATATAGAATTGGAAGACAATGATTCAACAACTTTGAAAAAAAAGGGCCTTGAAGCCCGAAGGCATGTGAGAAAAACAATTTTTAAAGCGGAAACACACATACCACACAAGAATCATTCTTTAGGACATAGATGTTACCTTGTTTATATTCAAAATTTGATGATCAAGGATAGGCTTGAAGATACAAGCCCTCTAATGTTGATCTACACCACTTCTTGTCAAGACTCAAGAACACTTCTTGAAGGTTACCAACAAACACCAAAGGAGGCAGGCTAGGCACACCAATGGAGAGGAAGAAGGTTATGTTTTAAAGTGTTTTTACTTATCTAAGAGGCTCACCAATGGATGATATTTGTGGCTAAATTTTCAGCCAACACTCGCACAAATGGGCACGTGAAAATAGAGGAAAGTAGATTAGGGTTTTTCCTCTCAAATTATTAGAGAACTATGATCACAATAGCACACTTTATAGAAGAGTTTGAGTCAGATTTTTAACCAAAAAATCTGATCATGAAGCATCCCACACGTGAAGATAAGATAGAGTTGTTGCATTTCAAAATTTCCAACAACCTCCTATCTTATCTTCCTAAGACCAAGTCAATTACTTGGGATTTAATTTTGCCAAAAGATAATCATATATCAGCCGTGTATAATGTAACGCCTCTTTCCAATCTCTCGTGCTTGGTTGTTTTT
>CM023945.1:2440105-2502387 GCA_013407115.1 Glycine latifolia | reverse complement strand
TTTCACCCCAGCAATTTGACTGTTCTTCAAAATTTTGGGGTGTTACATATAAGCCCATAATCAGCCCTCAAAATTCTTCCTAAAATCTAGGACATGATCATGATAAGATTCTAGTTGAATTCAAATTCAAATCTAGCTCTTATCTTCTCTTTTTGATATTAAACTAACTACTATAGTTAATTCATATTTAAATTCAAAATTTAAATTATCAAATTTAAATATTAGATAATTAATTTAACTATTTAAATTAATTAATAATGTCTTGGACTATCCAAGCTCATTAACTCCATTCATGCGCCCCTCTCTCTTTAAGATAAGTATCCAAACTCTTTCTTGGGCCAACAACCATTATTAGGCCCAAAACCTTTAATGCTATAATGTCATGACAATAAAGTATTAGTGTGTGACCCATTAGGCCCAACATAGCTACTGACAAAAATGAGTTTGGGCCCAACAAGGCCACTACTCATTTAATGACAACACAGAGCACTAGCAATGCTTTGTTGCCCCAAAACTAGTTAGGTAAATGACAAGATCATCCTATTAAATCTATTTGGTTTCCGTATGTATTTCCTTTCGTCTTGGTTACCTTCCCATAAAACCAAGGGTAAGGAAACGTATCAGCCCTTGCGGTCTAGGGTAAGCTTTAATACGAAATAGGGAGTCTCCAATTTTACTGACTCTAAAGGCAAATCATCTCATGATTTCTTTTACTATGCATAGATTCCTGAGTCCCGTAAATGTCATCCCGATTTCTCCAGTTTACAGATAACCTAATCTCTCACAGAGATTTGACGAATTCCTTCAGCTAGTCACCCTAGACTCGTGTTCTTTTAGGACATGCCCAAAGGTGTATACCTATGTGTCTCTATGTTTCAGGCAGACGAGGTATACAATCAAAGCATGTCTTGGTGAAAACTTCTGGTCTAAGGAAAGACACACTCAAATAATAAGAGACTACTCTAATGATACTATTTGTGAGATTTCCTCATAGAGTCTCTTTGTGGGTCCGTTCAGTGCGAGCTATACCCTTATAGGTCCACCCACAACTTTAGCTAAGACATCTCCATGTCTGTAGCTCATGAGGTCTTTACCTTATATCTGCATACAAGTAGTTAAGTCGTGCTAGTCTTACCCGAAATCACTGATCCCCATTCTCAGTGTCTCTAGACTAGGAACTTAAAATTTAGGAGTAGACATCTGGTATCCTTGAATCCTCATGATCGTGATCGCATCACTGATACTCAAGAGATACCTATTCTATTCCAAGGGTTTTATCCAGTTACTCAGATATTAATAATGATATTGAGACAGAATATGAAACAAGATAAAGAGCGCTTATAATTTATTCATGACAATATGAAAAATACATGTACGTCCTAATCTAATGAAAAGATTGTCTCTAGGACATCCATATACTAACAAAAAAATTTGGATCAACAAGTGAGAATGAAGAAGCAAATGTTTGTTTTACTTCCACAATTAGTGAAGATGAAGATTTCTCAAGTGCTGAATCAGAGGTAAATTCTGAATTTAATCAAGTTGTTGATGCTTACCATGAAATGCATGAAGAGGCTCAAAAGCTTGCAAAATCCAACAATAGGCTGAAAGGAAATCTTAGATGGCATGTCACCAAAATTGCAAAAATGCAAACTGAAATTTGTAACTTGAAAGAAGAAAATGAAAAACTTGTTTCAAGCTACAAAATGAATGGATGTGTATGTGCCTCCTCATCATCAAATGTAGATAAATGCAATGCTTTACAAAAAGAATCTGATGATTACAAAAAGAGTCAAGGTGAAAAATACATGTTATTGCTTTCAGAAAATTCTTACTTAGTTGATCTTTTGAAAAAACTCTATAGAGAGAAATGTAGTTTAAATCAAATGCTAAGTGTACAAAAGTATACTGGAGATACTTCTGGATTGGGCTACAAACATGGAACAAAACCTTTTGGAAAAACAAAGTTTGTACCACCAAAATAGAAGAATCAAAGAGGCTTTTCAAAATCTAAGTTCCATCAATTGACTCATTTTGAAAATGCATCAAAATCTGTAAGTTGCACTTATTGCATGAAGAAAGGTCATACATCCCATAAGTGCTATGCTAGAAGATTTTATGTGCCTTGTAACACCCCGTGTGCACCCGGTGTATTATCATTATGATTATATCAGATTAGCGCTTAAACACTTTAATTAAAAACTTGCGGAAGCATAATCGAAAACCATATTTCTTGATTTCATTATGTATGGAACATATAGCATCTCAACATGAACAACACAAGCCCCTGCTTATCCAGAATGGCAAAACCATAGGCAGATAAACAAAATATCTCAACAGATATAACCAGGAGGAAGCATCAATAACATATCATAGCTGGTTATGTACATATATACATCAGTATCAAAACCACAACCGTGGTTATACAAAAGAATGAGCCAACACAGGCCTTGGCCTCAAAGACCACTTCCTCACATGAGGGTATACAAAACTATATAGAGCATATACAAATATATCATGTGTGCACACACACACCTTCCCTCTACAGGGGTACAAAACAACCATCAAACCAAAATGAGCTACCCAGCTCCTCTTCAGCTGTCCACAGCCAGGCAAACAGTGTCTCTACTGGGGCCTCCTGCCCTGAGACCGCTCCTCTCTGCTAGAAGCGTCACCTGTAACAACATAAACCCCACACGGGGTGAGATACACATCTCAGTAAGCTCAGGGTCCTTGGAGGCATCTCCTCCACCCTGGCTCACTTTCCATGACACACGTCATCAAGGCATCACAAACAATCTGGCCTCCCGGCCCTCATAACAATACAAGCAAGTCATCTAGCTCTAATGTAAGGTGGATCTAATCAACACCAAACCTCAGTGTGAAACCGGAATTCACACCCGTGCCATCCCATCGGGAGCTACCCCTTACGCATGGACGCACGTATATGGTACCTCCGAGAATAGGCAATCAACCGCGACGGGACACACCTATCTCTTGGTCTTAGGGGATCATCATCACCCCGGGATCATCATCACCCAAGAGCAAACCAACTAGAAGGAAACCATCTCCTAGGGAGGTCCATATCTATCTAACTGGCCAGAAGATCTATCAACAGGTATCATACACGTACAAGCATAGATACAAGCATACATATCATTATGAGTAATGCAACAACCATCAATGCATGCATCATGAATGCAACCATCACTCCCTCGGAGTATGGTGGAACACAGCAAGTGGGAAACATCCCCAAGGGACCAAGAACTTACCTGGCAAAGCCGAGCTCTGCAGTTCTTTTCCTGCTCTGTGGTCTACGCCACTGACACCCTCGGTGTCACGCCCTATACAAGGCACATAAGCACATATCACAGCCAATTCAACTACACAAGGCATAAACATACTAAAAAGCATAATTGCTGCATAAAATTCTGCAGATTTTACACCCACTTGGAAAAATCACAAATCCTTGTGGGAAGCTCCTAAAATCACGAGAATTTAGAGGCATCAAGATCTATCTCTCATCTTTTAAACAAAGCTGGTTTCATCAAATTCCATGAACCACAGCCTCTGCAGTGAACCAAAAACCAGAACTGTCATGCACTGCAACAATGCTGACAGCAATATACCAGCTCAAACAGCCATCTTTCCACGACAGCCCACACCAGGATACTTGTCCAAATGACTTGATATTTTACAGGCATGAAGTTCACATACCCATCTTTCTATAGCCACTGGAATCACTCGATTTGGATCATCCTAGACAGAGTTATGACTTCTGCAAAATTGATCACTGCAGCAGAAAAATCTGCTAAAAACAGAGTATAACAGCCTGTTGTACTCTGCACCATAATTTCTAGGAGTCTCCAAAAATAGCACGAAAATTCCAGAATGAACCTAACCCTCTTAGCTTTCAAATGGAACTGGTTTTAGATCATTTGGACACCGATAGCTCCTGCTATGGACAAAACACCAGAACTGCCCAAATAGGTGTTCTTGGCTGTCATGAACATACATGCATGATTTATGCATAGAACACCATTTCAACTTAAAATCAACTTCTACACACTCCAAATCATACTTCAAAACTGTCTCACCCTCTTAAAACTCAACATTCACCAATCTCACTCCAACCCTAACCCTAACCTCAAGAATTAAGGAGAAATAGGAGGAGATTACCAACCTTAGTGTTCAATAGACCAAAATGGAGGGTAGACCAGCACTCTATGGCTTCCAATCACGGTTTAGCGACACCGAACGAAAATGGGCAGACTCAAAACTCACTCTTCTCTTCAAATCACCAACACCCAAGCTCAAATGCAACAAAGGACAAGGAAAAAGGCTTTCTTCCTTGCTTGTTTCAGGAATTTCAGCCACTAATCAAGTGAAGATGGCTTGGGGACAGCTTAAGGAAGAAGAAGAAACCAGAAAAGAAGCAAAAGAGAGGAAGAAATAAGTAGAAAACGTAGGGGGCTGCATTTAACATGGAACGGGGTGCGTTTAGCAACTTTACCCCTGATAAAGACCAAAATACCCTTTCGTAAATCCGCGTAATTTCGCAAATATCACCCAAAATTACCTTAATTAAATTTAGTGATATTACATGCCTAATGGTGAATGCATTTGGGTCCCTAAGAAAAAGAGAAAAACAACTAACCCCTATGGACCCAACCTAAATTGGGTACCTTTCTTTGTCACTTAATTTGATTGTTGCAGGTGTGTCTAAGAGCAAAATCATCATTATGCTATCTTGACAGCAGGTGCTCTAGACACATGACAAATGACATATCCATGCTTAAAAATTTTATTCTAAAAGATGGAGGATTTGTCACTTATGGCGACAACAACAAAGGGAAGATAGTTGGAGAAGGAAACATAAGAGGCAGCTTCAAAACCATGATAAAAAATGTTCTCTATGTGGAAGGTTTAAAGCACAATCTCCTAAGCATAAGCTAACTATGTGATAAAGGATTCAAAGTTTCCTTCAATGAAAATTGTTGTATAATATGTGATGGTCAATCTGGTGAGGTTATACATGTAGGTAAAAGAAAAGGTAATATCTACTTACTCTCTATAGAACATGAATTCATTCACAACACTAATTGCCTAGTAAGTAAAGTTGATGAATCTTGGCTATTGCATAAAAGGGCAGGCACATTAACATGCATCACATGAACAAGCTTATAAGAAAAGACTTAGTCATCGGCTTACCTAAACTAAAGTTTGAAAATGACAAACTATGTGATGCTTGTCAAAAGGGGAAGCAAACCAAGATTTCTTTTCAAAATAAAAATGTTGTTTCGACATCAAGACCCCTTGAAATGCTTCATATGGATTTATTTGGTCCTTCTAAAACTATGAGCTTAGGAGGTAATTTATATGGGCTTGTTATTGTTAATGATTACTCAAGATTCACATGGACTTTGTTCATAAGATCCAAGAGTGATGCTGATGGAGGTCCATTGCAAGCTAAAGGTCTAGAACATGAACAAGAAGCACTTCCTTTGGGGAGCTTTAAATGACCCATGCAAAAGCTAGAAACCAAGCCCTTCAAGACCACATCAAAGCTAACTTGGACAAGCATGAAGAAGCATACCAACTCAAGGACAACAAGGGCTGGATTTTGTACTCCAAAGTTAAATTTAATTCCAATTAAATTCAGCACTTGTTAGAAGCAAAAATAGTTGTAATAAAAATACTTTTTAGTCCATTTGTGTAAAGCTTTGTAAGTGCACTTGTGTGTGAATTGTGGGCTGCTCTTAGAGGCTGAAAACTGCACCTTAAGCCTTAAAATACTGCACTATTTCACGAAATTAGGACAGCCAAGGTCACCTTAGGGAAGCTTGCCTTTAGGCTCCATTAGCTGCATTTCAAAGCTTCATTTTAATTTTCATTTCCCTTACATTTGCTTGTAATTTTGTGGCCTATATATGGCTTCCCAAAAACTGTTGTAACAAACTTTGATGTCATTTTATGCAATCTGAAAATTGTGTAGAGAGTTTCTCTCTTGTTCTTATGCAAGAACCTCTTGTTTCTTATCAATGGCTTCAAGCTATTGTGGTGATTCTTGCTAGGCTTATTGCAAAGCTTTTCCATGGTGTCGTCCATCTTCATCGCTTACCTTTTCCATCTTCCACTGCTGCAACTAAAAAGCTTACAAACAGCCCATGTTCCACGTGAAAGCTGGACAGATTTATGTTCTTGAGAAAAGCTTGAAGTTTGGGTTTCAATGCAAGGTAGATTTGGGAAATTCTTGTCTAATGGGTTTAGACATACATCAAGGGGTATCTAGAGCTTAATCCTTGTGGAATTCTTCTTCAAGTTCAGTTCTTAAATGTTCTTCAAAGGTAAAAAATTCTACAACTTTTTAAAATCTGAAAAATCCATTTCAATTCCTTGTTTCTTGTTGTTTTCGTTTGATTCTTGGTGGTGTGGGCTTGTTGTGTGTTCTGCCACAAAACCTTAGTGTTTTCTTCAAGTTTTCGTGTGATTACATGATCTTCTTGTTCTTCATGTTCTTCATTAGTTCTTGATAAATTTCTAGTTTTGATTCTTGTAATCTAGTGTTAGTAGTTGTTTTTGTGTTGTATAACTACTTGTTTTGATTCTAATCTCTTGCCTAAACTGAATTGAGATGTTAGAAGCAAAGAAAAACAAAGTTTATTTAAGAATTATTGAACTTGTACAAAAAGAAAAACAAAGAAGTGCAGGCTGAAAAAAATCAAAGTGCAGCCCAAAAAGTTTGTGAATTGTGGCTGGAAAAATAATCAAAGTGCAGCCAAGAAGTTATTGAATTAGTGGCTGGAAATTACAAAGTAAAAACAGAATTTAAAAGCAAAGAAAAGTTGCAAAGGTTACAAGTTTCAAAATTCTTCTGAACCACAAAACTAAGTGAACTTGTATGACATGCAATCTTTGTGAAATTTGACTTCTAACAATTGAATTTGATTGTCATATCCTCCTTGTGCAGTTTGGTACAGCCCATAGTATTCCTTGAGTTGTCTAATTAAATTCCAATTTGAGTTGTGTTTTTCTAAAATTTTGCTTTTGTTGCTTGTCTCTTAAAAAATTCCAAGGTTTCGTCTTAGAGTTTTCTTGTTCTTTGGACTCTTGAGTCTATCCTAGAATTGTTTCCTATTTCACTATAGTAAAGAAGCTTGATTGGATTAAGAGTGTTGCTTAAGAACTATAGAGAAGCTAGAGTGGAAAAAGACAAGAGAGAACATTAAAGAAAAAGCCTAGATAAAGTGTGCAAACACGAGTGTGAGTTACAAACACTTAGAGAGTGGTGAGAATTTTCTTATATACTTGTGGTTTTGCTAACCACTTCTTTTGAAGGATGACCTCAAGTGGAGAAGATGATTTATCACCTAGGACCTCTAGGTTGATGAAAGCCATGACAAAACAAATGAAAAACTTGCAAACCAAAATGGATGCAAAATTTGAGGAGTTACAAAGGAAGACTCAAAGATGGAGTAGTCAAAATGGTAGTGTGGATGGAGAGGCTCATGGCAATAGGAGGATGAATGAGTATGATTCTTCTCATGGAGGAAATTATTATGATTAGAGGAGTGAGAAGGAGGAAAGGAGAGAAAATAATAGAAGAAACAATCATAGGAGGGAAAATAAAGATGAGGGAGATTGGAGGCTTAGGAGAGAAGAAAGAGAAGGGAGGAATGGAGGATTGAATGGAGTAAAAATAAAAATTCCAAAAGTCTATGGTGATAATAATCCCGAAGCTTACTTTGAGTGGAAGATGAAAGTAGAACAAATTTTCTCATGTCAACAATTTGATGAAGAAAAGAAAGTGATTCTAGCAACTCTAGAATTTGGTGACTATGTTTTGGTGTGGTGGAACCAAATTCTAATGGACATAGAGAGGTTGAGGAGAGAAAGAATACATGGCTGGAATGACTTGAAAAGATGCTTGAGAGAAAGATTTCTTCCAACTTATTATGCAAGAGAAGTCCCCAACAAGCTCCAAAGACATTTCCAAGGCTACAAGAGTGTTGATGAATACTATAAGGAAATGAAATTAATGATGATGAGGGATGAAATTGTGGAGGTCCAAGAAGAAACCATGACTAGGTTCCTTCATGGCTTGAATAGAGAAATTTAAGATGTGATGGAGCTACATTCTTATACAACAATTGAGGAGCTAGTCCACAAAGCTCAGAGGGTGGAGCAACAACTAAAATGGAGAAAAGCTTCCTTTTTCCAAGACCAATGGGGCTGCAACTTCCAACTGGAAAGACAAGCCTAAAAGAGAGGTTTCTCAAGTGAAAAATAAAGAAGAAAAGGTGGAGAGCTCAAGCAAAAAAATTGCGGATTCAACTCCAAAAAGATCAAGCAATATCAAATGTTTTAAGTGCCTAGGTAAGGGTCACATTGCTTCTAACAAGAGAACTATGATTTTGCTTGAGGATGGAGACATCAAGAGTGAGTTTTCAAGTGACTCACCTAGTTCTTCAAGTGAAGAAGAAGAGAAACTTACACTTGTAGAGGCCGAAGAGGGTGATCTCTTGATGGTAAGGAGTGTTGGATATAGGGGGAGAAACTTGAAGCTTGAAGCTTAAGCAATGGAAGATTGTTTTGAGCTTTTCACATGTCTTGAAGAATGTAATGAAGTGTATAAAGAGGCCAATCTGTTGATCCTTGCATTGCATACACTTAATCATTTATATGCTTATATGCTTTCATCAAAGAATTAAAGCAATTTTTGAAAAAGAACTCAATAGGCAATGTTTTTGGAAAAATGCAATTATCACTGGTTTAATCGATTACACTGAGAATTAATCAATTATTTGCTTCATTTTTAAATCTGGAAAAGCTTTGAAAGAACAATTTAATCGATTACCATTGCTTGTAATCGATTACAAAGTGTTAAAAGAAAATCATGCTTCACTGCTTTAATCGATTACCATTTCCTGTAATCGATTACATAAGATTCTTAGAAAAGCTTGTTGCACTGATTTAATCGATTACCATTTCTTGTAATCGATTACACAAGGCTTTTCAGGAGTACATGTATCACTGCTTTAATCAATTACAGCTCATTTTAATCGATTATTTTGCTCGTTGTTCAAACCCAGAAATGCTATAAACACTTTAATCGATTAAGTGACAATTTAATCGATTACACAAGGCTTTTTAATCGATTATTTGGAGCATTTAATCGATTACAGTTAGTTGAAAAAATATGTTATAAATAGAAGTGAGGCTTGGCTTGGTTTTCCATCTGAATACTTCAAATTTTCTGAATACATACAAGCCATCACAAAGTTAGAAAGTGATTTTCTGGGTTAAGCTACTTCTTGTCCCACTCTTTAATTTTCATGGGTATTGAATGATTTCTTGGGCAAGAGTTTTCAAAGAAGAATAGGAGAGCATGTTCTAAAATTCATTTGTTCATTCAACTCTGATTGGTAACTCACATGCATTCATATTCATTGGATCATCAGGCTGTTTCTCTCCATTCTCTTTGGGTGTAAACTTGTTTTGCAATTTTGTTATTTTGATGCTATTGTAATTTGTTCTTTGAAGCTTGTACTAGAGTAATGTTCTTTAGGAAAGAACAGAGTAGTGTTCTCTGGTTCTTGTTCTCTAGAAGTCTAATAGGGTTTTAGATTTCTTGTCTTTATCTAGAGTTGATAAAGAGGGTTTTGTAATAAAGCTTGTAAGAACTGAAATTTATAATAGTGGAACTCTAATCTAGTGTTGATTAAAAGAAACTGGATGTAGCTTCTTTTGTGAAGTGAACTAGTATAAATTTTTGTGTTAATTTTCTTTTCCTTAATCTCTATTAGTCATTTTGCTTATTTGTTCTTGGCATTTTTATCATTACTCAACAAGTTTAGTTTTGAGCTATTGATTCTTGAACTGAGTGGTTTGATTGATTAAAAGTATTCTTGGTTTTAAAAGTGATTAAGATCCTTACTCTGATTTGATAAAGAAATTACAAAAGACCAAGTTTTAACCAATTCACCCCCCTCTTGGTTATTGTGGGTATTCCTATTGTTTTCAAGGAGAATGTTGAGCAATTTTTGCCTAGAAAAAGAGGAAAATCAAAGAGAAAATAGTTTTCACACAAGGTGTTTAGTTGAAAAGAAAGTGTGCTCACTTATCATTGTTAGAGACAGCTGCACCAATGTAGCTGGTACAAGGCTTGTTGAGAAGTTACGCTTTCCAACCACAAAGCATCCAAAGTCATACACGCTACAATGGCTTAGTGAAAGTGGAGAAGTTGTGGTAAATTCTCAAGTGCTCATTCCTTTTTCTATTAATGCTTATAATGATGAAGTTCTTTGTCATATTGTACCTATGGAGGCTGGACATATTCTTTTTGGAAGGCCTTGGCAATATGATAGGAAAGTGATACACAATGGCATGGAGAACACTTTTGAGTTTAAGCACTTAGGCAAGAAAATTATTTTGAGGCCTTTGACTCCTGGACAAGTGTGTGAAGATCAAGTGAGAATGAAAGAAAAAAATACTGCAGTTGAAAATAAATACTACACAAAAAAAGGCAAAGAAAGTGAGCTACCAAAAAGAAAAGCTAGTGAAAAGAAAAGTAAAGAGAAAGAAAATGAGAGCAAAAAAATTCATGAGATTAAAGAGAGTTTATTCTTGAGTGAAAAGGAAATCAAGAGAGTGTTATTAGCCAAACAACCTCTTTATTATATGCTTCCTAACTCTCTTTGTTTACATGTTGAAAAAGAAGAAGAAAAATTGCCCAAAGCTATGCAATCTCACATCATGGAGTGGCCAATTCCAAAAAGTGTGAATGATGTTAGAAGCTTTCATGGTTTAGCAAGCCTTTATAGGAGATTTGTCAAGGACTTTAGTACCATTACTTCTCCTTTGAATGAATTGATAAAGAAAACCGTGAGATTTTCTTGGAAGCAAGAACATGAAATTGCTTTCCAAATATTGAAGGATAAGTTATCTCATGCACCTATTCTTGCATTGCCTAATTTGAATGCTTCCTTTGAATTGGAATGTGATGCATCTAATGTGGGCATTGGGGGGGGGGGGGGTTCATTCAAGATAAACATCCTATTGCTTATTTTAGTGAGAAACTAAATGGTGCATGTTTGAACTATTCCACTTATGATAAAGAATTGTATGCACTTATTAGAGTATTGCAAACTTGGCAATATTATCTATTACCTAAGGAATTTGTGATCCATAGTGATCATGAGTCTCTTAAATATTTGAAAAGTCAAGGCAAACTAAACAAGAGAAATGCTAAGTGGTACATCAAGGGTAACTTGAGGACATGGAAGGAGTGTCTACCTCACATTGAGTTTGCTTACAATAGAGTGGTTCACAAAACTACTTCCTTATCTTCTTTTCAAATTGTTTATGGCTTTAATCCCTTAAGTCCTCTTGATTTATTGTCATTACCTAACACTTCTTATATCATTAATCATGATGTTTTGTCTAAAGCTTCTTATGTTAGGAAAATTCATGAACAAGTGAAGGCTCATGTGGAGAGGAAAATGGAACAATATGCTAAACAAGCCAATAAGCACAAGAAGCAAGTGATCTTTAATGAAGGAGATTTGGTGTGACTTCATTTGAGGAAGGATAGATTTCCTCAAGAAAGGAAATCCAAGCTACAACCTAGAGGAGATTGACTTTCAAGATTCTAGAGAGGATCAACAACAATGCATATAAGCTTGAATTGCATAGTGAGTATGGTGCAAGTACTACTTTCAATGTTTGTGATCTTTCTTTGTGTGATGTAGGTACAAGTGAGGAAGCAAACTTGATGTCAAGTTCCTTTCAAGAAGGAGGGAATGATGGAGGTCCATTGCAAGCTAAAGGTCTAGAAGATGAAAAAGAAGCACTTTCCTTTGGTGAGCTTTAAAGGACCCATGACAAGAGCTAGAAACCAAGCCCTTCAAGACCACATCAAAGCTAACTTGGACAAGCATGAAGAAGCACACCAACTCAAGGACAACAAGGGCTGGATTTTGTACTCCAAAGTTCAACTTAATTCCAATTAAATTCAGCACTTGTTAGAAGCAAAAATAGTTGTAATAAAAATACTTTTTAGTGCATTTGTGTAAAGCTTTGTAAGTGCACTTATGTGTGAATTGTGGGCTGCTCTTAGAGGCTGAAAACTGCACCTTAAGCCTTAAAATACTGCACCATTTCACGAAATTAGGATAGCCAAGGTCACCTTAGGGAAACTTGCCTTTAGGCTCCAATTAGTTGCATTTCAAAGCTTCATTTTAATTTGCTTTCCCTTACATTTTCTTGTAATTTCGTGGCCTATATATGGCTGCCCAAAAACTGTTGTAACAAACTTTGATGTCATTTTATGCAATCTGAAAATTGTGTAGAGAGTTTATCTCTTGTTCTTGTACAAGAACTCTTGTTTCTTATTAATGGCTTCATGCTATTGTGGTGATTCTTCCTAGGCTTATTGGAAAGCTTTTCCATGGTGCCATCCATCTTCATCCCTTACCTTTTCCATCTTCCATTATTGCAATTAAAAAGCTTACAGACAGCCTATGTTCCACGTGAAAGCTGGACAGATTTGTGTTCTTGAGAAAAGTTTGAAGTTTGGGTTTTAATGCAAGGTAGATTTGGGAAATTCTTGTCTAATGGGTTTAGACATACATCAGATGCTTTCATGGCATTTAGAAAATTAGCCAAGCTGATTCAAAATAAAAAAGATTGCAAAATTATCTAAATAAGAAGTGATCATGGTGGTGAATTCCAAAATGAGTATTTTGAAATGTTTTGTGAAGAAAATGGAATCAACCACAATTTTTCAGCTCCAAGAACACCTCAGCAAAATGGTGTTGTGGAAAGGAAAAATGGATCCCTTGAAGAAGGAGCAACTCTTCTTAATGAGACAAATTTGCCTAAACATTTTTGGGCCGATGCTGTGAGTACAGTTTGCTACACTTTGAATAGATTACTCATAAGGCCTATTTTGAAGAAAACTCCTTATGAACTATAAAAAGGTAGAAAACCAAACATATCTCACTTAAGAGCATTTGGCTGCAAATGTTTTGTATTAAACAATGGTAAAGAATCTCTTGGCAAATTTGATGCTAAAGCTGATGAAACAATCTTTCCTGGATATTCATTACAAAGTAAAGCATATAGAGTCTTTAATAAAAGAACTTTGTGCATGGAAGAATCTGTACATGTTATTTGTGATGAATCTAACTCCTTTATAGAGGAAAAGAAGTGTGAAAATGATGCAGGCCCTATAGAAGAGTATATACAATTAAATGGATCAAAGGAAAAGGAAAAGGAAGAACCAATGGCAGAAATGGAACAATCAACACCTATCCAAAAGCCTAAAGATTGGAGAACTACAAGAACTTCTCCCTTGACAATATAATTGGTGAAGTCACTAAGGAAGTACTACTAGATCTTTACTAAGAAATCTCTGCTATGATATGGCTTTTGTTTCACAAATTGAACCTAAGAGCATTGACCAAGCTTTGCTTGATGAACATTGGATGATGGCCATGCATGATGAATTGAATCAGTTCAAGAGAAATAAAGTTTGGGAACTTGTTCCTAGACCTTCTTCTCACAAACCTATTGGCACCAAGTGGATTGTCTAGGAACAAACTTGATGAAAGTGGCATCATAGTAAAAAATACAGCTAGATTGGTTGCAAAGGGTTACAACCAAGAAGAAGGCATAGACTATGAAGAGACCTATGCTCCAGTAGCAAGGTTAGAGGCCATTAGGTTACTACTTGCATATGCATGCTTGATGGATTTTAAACTGTTTCAATTGGATGTAAAGAGTGCTTTTCTAAATGGATATATTGAGGAGGAAATCTATGTTGATCAACCTCCTGGTTTTGTTGATTTCAAATATCCAAACCATGTTTTTAAACTAAGAAAAACTCTTTATGGTTTAAAACAAGCTCCTAGGTCTTGGTATGAAAGATTGAGAAACTTCTTGCTTAGCCAATCCTTCATAAGAGAACAAGTGGACAAAACCTTGTTCATCAAGAAAAATGGCAATGACATCTTATTGGTTCAAATATAATATTTGGTTCAACTAATCAATCTTTGTGCAAGGAATTTTCTATCTCAATGCAGAAAGAGTTTGAAATGTCTATGATAGGAGAGTTAACATTCTTTCTTAGACTTCAAGTGAAGCAAATGAAGAATGATACATTTCTAATCCAAAGGAGTCACATCTCATTACTGTCAAGAGAATCATCAAATACCTCAAATCAACTCCAAGAGTTGGTCTTTGGTATCCAAAAGGTGCATCACTGAATTTAATTGGCTATTCATATTCTGATTTTGCAGGATGCAAACTTGATAAGAAAAGCACCAGTGGAACATGCCACTTGTTGGGAAGCTCATTAATATCATGGCATTGCAAGAAGCAATCATGTGTTGCTCTCTCAACAGTAGAAGCTGAGTACATAGTTGCTGGAAGTTGCTGTGCAAAAATTTTGTGGCTTAAGCAACAACTCCAAGATTTTGGTGTGGAGATGAATGAAATTCCTCTGCTATGTGACAACACAAGTGCAATAAACCTATCAAAGAATCCAGTCATGCACTCAGGGACAAAACACATTGAGATCAGACATCATTTTCTCAAGGATCACATCCAAAAGGGTAACATCAAAATTGAGTTTATTGATACAAATAATCAATTGGCTGATATATTCACTAAACCCTTGGCTAGAGATAGATTCTATGCACTTAGAAACATACTAGGTATCCTTGATGAGTTTAACATATGCTAGCATGTTGATAACTTGCCTTACTACATGATATTTCACTGAAAAATTGGCCATGTATCAAATATGATTGAAATTGCAAATCCTGCTAAAATACACTATTCATTCTGCATATTTGACTGGAATAATCAATCACAATTCAAAATAATCGATTATTTGAAGTTTAGATGCTTTTGTGAAGCAAAATCTAGCTAGAGTAATCGATTACTTGATGTTTTAATAGATTCCAAAAACATAAATTCACTGGAGTAATCGATTAATTAGCAAATTAATCGATTAACTATTGCTTAAAGTCATTTCAGAATTAAGTTTTCACTGGAATAATCGATTACACAAGGTGGTAATCGATTACTGAATGTTTGAAAATAAATCAGTTTACAAAACTCACTGGAGTAATCAATTACACTTCGTATTAATCGATTACGCTGTGGTTCAGTGACCCTGTTTGCCTTGAAATAATCGATTGTGAAGCTTGTGTAATCGATTATATATGGCGTTTCTGCAAAACTGCAAGATTTTTTGGAAATCTAAACTGACAGTCTTATCTTAAAATTCAAATTTCAAACTTGTTTCTGAGCATTTAAACCTCTTGAAACTCGAAATTACTGTTACTAACATTTGAAATTCAAAAATAAACCTCCAAAAACTCTATAAATACAAGCGTTGAATGAGAGAAAATCTCACACCTGAAAATCTCTCTGTCCCTTCTGCAATCTGTGCAATTGTTATGTGCTTTCTCCTTCTCTCATATCCCAAACCTCTACCCAATCACTCTTTCACTCAAAACCCATCATGTCTGCACATAAAAGATCAAAATCCAGCAAAAGAAAGGTTGGGGAATCATCCAATGAAGCTATGAACAGACTAAATTCTTGGTTCACAAATGAAGCTGAAAGGCAGAACTATATGCAATTCAATGCCACAAAATTATTCTGCCCTCCCAAGTACTTAGACCTTGATTGGTTTGTTGTTGAGGGATTCCAATTCTCTGCCAAGATAGAAGCTCAAGGGTTGAAGAAATTTGTGGAGATGAAGGGTACCTTTTACCCAAATTAGTCAAGGTGTTTTACACCTGTGCCAAGGTCAGCATGGATGGCACCATCCGCTCCCAAGTCAATGGAGTGGTCATAGAAATAACTACAGAGGTATGGCATGCAGTTGCTGGAATTTCCTATAAAGGTGTTAGGAAATTTGAGGAAGAAATTGAAGGCTAAACAAGATTGACACCCACATAAGGATGTTGCAAGACCCTCAAACTAGGCTGAAGCTAAGACTTAGGAACTGGAAACATGACCGGTGAAGATAGGCTTCTTCACTATATCATAACCTACATCCTCACACCTAGGTCAACCAACCATGCTCAAGCAACTGATGATGACCTCCAATTGGTGTATGGGATGAAAACATCAACCCAAATGAATTGGATTCTCATCATTGAGGAGACAATGTTGAAATCCAAAAGGTTAATAAGTTACCAATTTCCATATGTTGTTTTGGTTTCTAGGTTCATTGATCATTTTGGAGTTGATATCTCCAATGAGATTGTGGATAACACAACCAACAGCCTCATCACTGTGAAGCACCTCAACAAGTTTGGCTTGGTGAAGACCCCAAATGGGTGGCTGATGGCTGGAGATGAAGCTCCACCAGCTGGTGTTGAAGAAGGTGAAGAAGAGGAAGAAGAAGATGTTGAAGCTGCTCCTACGCAACAGTAGTACACTCCTTTTGAATCTTTAATGATTCAAAAGATGGATGCAATTTTGGCTCTGCATCATGAGTATAGAGCTGAGACAAATTCCTCCATGGAAGAGACAACCTCTAGACTAGAAAACATTGAGACTAGGATGGCTCACAAAGACTTTGACAACCTCTAGTCTAGTTGATGAAATTTCTTGCTTTTAGGCTGTTTGTGTTTCTGGTTTCTTGTATTTTTCAGTTAATTGACTTCTTGCTTTGTTGCTTTATGTACTGCACTTATGAATGATTGAATAAAAACTTTGTTTCTTGTTTTACATCTTCCTTGCTTATCTTGTTCTACTATGGTATATTTTGTAACAACCCGCCTCGTCGCTACGATATCACTACTCTAAACGTATAATTTCCAAATTTTAATAAAAACTCCATTAATTTGATTATGAAAATGACAGTAAATTTTTTTGCAATAATACACTTATCATACACACGATACAAATGCCTAATTAAATACACACACACACACACACACACACACACACACACACATATTATATATATATATATATATATATATATATATATGTAAATATTAAACCAGAACATATCATCCACACATCAAAACTTCATTTAGTTTTTACATGTATTTACACCTAGAATTTACATGTCTAACAAAAAGAAATCACTAAGAAAGAGTTGATTAACAAAACACAACTTTTTCCAAAGGAGTTCCAATGTCATCACGTCGGCTTGGCAGCTCCAACAAAAAGAATCTCCCTCCAAAGTCACCTATTGCTGCTCATCTGCTCCCATGAACGAAGGTTCACGATCATCACAGGTACCAACCACACGGTACAAAAATAATACAAGGGTTATTTTATCATATAAAAACAACAAGTACCAAGTAACAGTAATTAAAAAGAGAACAACAACAACAACTCCAATCATTCCCAAATTCAATCAGTTTCACTGACACTCAACAACTAGTCATCCACTTTTTCACAATTCATATCAACTATGCTCATAATGATGCATGCACCTAACTCAACTCTTAGAATACAATGTGGTACCATCCTCATGGAAATAGCCTCTCTTAGGAAAATGATGCAGTAGCTCATCGAGGTCACCCTGTCGTGCACTGGTCGCTCCCCCCCCCTCATAGTGATCAGCCTTGAGTCTCAAAGTAGTTCCAAACAGGGTGATTTGCCCCCTAGTACCCCCAGTACTTACTGCCACCATTCTATTTCCATTCATGCAATTATGAAGTATGAAATATGGGCACCATCAATGCACTAATCATGGATAGGGACCAAAATTTTAAACAATCCCTTTTTCTCTCTTATGAAGCTTAAAATTCGTAAACCATTCCTCGCAAGGATATCCAATCATGCACCCCCATGTACATACACAATACAACCATGGGCATCATCAATGCACTAACCATGGATAGGGACCGAAATTTTAAACAATCCCTTTCTCTCTCTAGGGATGCTTAAAATTCGTAAACCATTCCCCGCAGGGATATCTAGTCATGCACCCCCAATGTGTATCCACAACATACAACGACATTGTCAACATCAACATCATCTCTCATCAATGTCATTGTCAACATCAACCTCATTTCATCTTAATATCATCAGCAACATTAGCATCTTTTTATTTCAATATCATCATCATAAACGTCAATATCATCTCATTTCAACATTATCAACCACATCAACATTGTCTTATTTAAATATCACCAATCACATAAACATTATCTCATTTCAACATCATCAACCACTTCAATAGCATCTCATTTCAATATTATCAACGACGTCAATATCATATCATTCAACCATAATGCATATTATCACGAGACTGGTATTTTAGGAAAATTCTAAATTAAAGACGAGGACTACATATAGAAAATACACTCTTATGCCCATTTAAAAATTTAATAAAGAATTAAATAAGAAAACATATTATAAAATTTTGGGCAGAGTCTCCTCTGTAATTAAGACTTTTTTCAAAAATCCAATCAATTACAACAACAACAGCATTCACAATTTTATCCATCAATAACAAATTCATCTCATTCCATTAGTTAAAAACACAATTTTTCTCGAAAACGAGCACACAATAGGAACAAACACACATTAATAATAATTATATCGCATCCCATTAGTTTAAAAAAAAAAAATTTCTTCAAAACCAGCACACAACAGGGACATGCATACATCACCATAATTGGGTTCCCTGACCCTCAACTATGGTATCAAAGCTATAACCAAATAATAAACTTCTCTTACCTATTAGCTCCTTGAAACATTGCATTAAGATTTCTCAAGTTCATGTGCTTTGGTCGAAACACAGAGCTCTATATACCAAATCGAAGATAATTTAGTATAGATTTCAAAGACAAGGTTAACATTAACATTTGGGGTCAAATACCTACTCAAATTTAAAAAGAGGCTATAATTGTGTTTTGAAAGTCCACATCAAAAGGGACATCATTTTGAAATTCCGATCAGACCATGTGACCGGGGCTCAACGAAGGTCACAAAAAATGACATCAATATTAGAAAAATGAAACTTTTACAACTTCTTATTTTCAAAGGTTTTTCAAAGGAAGTATAAAAACACCCAATAAAGGTACCCAAAATCACAAGAGATATCAAGAGAGGCTTCAAACTAGCTAAGAGAAGACAAGGAAACCATGGTTACCTCAAAGAAACCAAGAAAGGAGGATTTAAGCTCCATCCTTTACCAGATCCTTGAGTTGAGTTTTGAAGATTCCGCTCTGATTAAAGTGTTCCTCTTCGTGAGGTGGTCTAAGGGCAAGCGGCGGTGGCTCGTGGTGGTCACCGGTGGCTATGGGTGTTGGAGGAGGATGGTGGGAGGTTGGGTGGAGGTTTATAAGAAGAAGAAGACCAGTTTTCATGATTTTCACGCTGCTGTCCTATTTAAAACTGACTTGACTCGCCCAAGCGAATTTTGGAAGGCATATTGGCTTGCCTGGGCAAGCTGACCCAATTTTGAAATTTCACTGCTTCTGTGAAAAATTAATATCTCGTGCTTCAGATGTTATTTAGCCAATCTCAACGGTCTAATGTTACATATGTGGGTTAGGAGACTACCTTTAATGTTTTAAGGTGATCCAATGGTTAACCAATCCAGAATTGTGATTTTACTAAAATAGGTTTTGGGTCAAACTCAAAATCACACAATTTCAATGCAGCTTAAACAAACTCCACATAACTTAACATCCACACTAAGCAATTGCAAAATGATAATTTATACAACAATTCAACTAACCTAAACTAATCAAATATTCAAATAACACAAGAAATATATCAAACATCTATTATCAGTTATCGAAACTTCATGGTGTTACATATTTTGTCTTTGATAAGCCAAAAGGGGGAGAAATATGAACATATGTGCAAATATAAATTGAGAAAATGAACATACATGTGCAAGTACAAATTAAAAAATGGATTTTTAATTACTATTGTGCTCTTATCTGGGATAAATGGAAAAATTATCTAAGATAGGGGGAGCAATATAAGGAATGAATACTGTTTATGCAAGAATACTTGACACTTGCTCTTGGCAAAAAGCTTATTTGATTTTAGGTTATCAAGTATAAAGCTCCTAGCATTCATCCCTCAAAAGAACATGAAGGCTAACAATGTTCAATTGAAATTTGGCATGATCAAAGCCAAAAAGGGGAGATTGTTGGATATAGGGGGAGCTGGAAGAGGATCAAGACAAGGATGAAGCCATGTGCCTTAAATAGATTTTAGCTTTTTACATGTCATTCAATTGAAAGCATTTGTAATTTGTTAAGTTGTTTAAGAACCTCATCTTATGATCCTTGCATTGCATAAACATGATCATTAGCATGCATACATGATTTTTGAAAAGCATAAAGGTTTTCATGTTTGCATAAAGAAGCAAATTTTTCATGGTTAAGTTTTTGGAAAATAACATTGTGCACTGACTTAATCGATTACCATCATTGGTAATCTATTACTTAAGCCATGAAGAACTAATTAATCGATTACAAGTAAATGGTAATCTATTACACAGCATAAAAACACAAAACACGACTAACTGGTTTAATCGATTATCATCTAATCATAATCGATTACATAAGCATATGTCTAAAACTAGTCTGACTGTTTTAATCGATTACTCAGCGGTTTAATCGATTACATTGCTCATATATCTTTTCTAGAAAGATCGAAGAACACTTTAATCGATTAAATATGATTTAATCGATTACTTCAGTTAAAATAATCGATTACATTGACGATTTAATCGATTACATTCAGTTGAAACAATTTTCTATAAAAAGCTATTGGGTCTTTTTGTTGAAAAAAAAACTTGATAATTCAAATTTTTCACTACTTCCAAAAGCCCTCTAATTCTGAGAAAAGATATACTGAGATACATAGCTCTTGTTCCAAAACCAAGAAACCTATGCATCATTGATCAAATTGTTTTGGACAAGATTTGTCAAGAGTTTTCATAGAGAGCTGATTTCAAGATTGCATTCTTTTCAACCTGATTTCTGCTTGGTAAATTCATTCACTCACATTCTGAGGATCATAAGGTTGTGTCTCTCCTAAACTCTTGCAGTAATATATTTGTTACTTTTGTTTCTTATATGTTCCTATTTCAAAGAGGTTCTTTAAAGCTTTTCTAGAGTAGGGTTCTCTAGAGGGAAGAATAGAGAAAGGTTCTCTAGTTCTTGATCATTAGAAGTCTGAAAAGGGTTTAGATTTCACTTCTTTATCTAGGATTGATAAAGGGTGATCACTTGTAAGCTTGTAAAGAATAGATTTTGATATAGTGGAACTCTAGCCAAGGTTTGGTTAGAAGAAACTAGATGTAGCTTCTTTTTTGAGGAGTAAACCAGTATAGATTTGGTTTTCTTTTAATTCTCATCTTGCTATCTTAATTTTCTTATCTTGTGGATAATCTTTTTCAAGATCAACAAATTTATTTTCTGTTATTGCTTGAAATGAAGGGTGAATCTTGATTGATTGAAAGTTTCAGTTTTAGAAAGGGAATACTTGTGATACGATCTTTACTCCGCTGCTATTTTCAAAGAAATTTTAAAGTCCTTATTTTAACCAATTCACCCCCCCCCCCCCTCTTGATTAATTGTGTGTGTTCATATTGTTTTCACATACACTAGCATAAAAGAGAAATACATACATAAAATGATGGAGGCTTGCTAGAAAAAACAATAAGCGCGAGTGGGTGGTGCGAGATGACAAAGAAAAAGCGTCTATGGTGTACTTGTGAAGACAGCCAGCTATTACATTTAGCTATGGTGTTTAGCTTCATAGAGAATCCTTCTAAACCCTAAGCAACAACAAAGTGACAAAGTTAGAGTATACATCAAGTGAACATAGGAAAATAAAAAAAACCTACAAATTAGTACTTAGAGAACCATTTATTTTTCTAGTGCATGAAAGGCTACACCAATTCCACTACAGATTAAAGCAAAAAATAATTGGTGAACACACCTAAATGGGAGTTGTTAACTTCTTCTTGCAAATCTGAATGGATGCAACACAACAACTCAATTCTTCCTCCACTAAATTAACACTGAGATAAGCAAATACAATGCACAATTAGAGCCACCAACACTTACTAAGAGGTGATGTCACATTAGGACTCACTTATAGATTGATTTTCAAAAATTCATAATTAAACCTAAAGTCTAAAACTATATAGGACATTCAGATTTTATTAAATTCACCAAATTCCATGCACCAACAATAGCATGTATCCAACCATTGAGCACTTGATGAATAGAAGCATTCCAAATGACAATGAGAAAACATTCTTCCATATTTCACTATCCCTTTATGAAGCACTATATGAAGCAAATGGAGTAATTTCAAGTTAGTGGAAGTGAGGCTTTTATATTCCCACATCTAGCCTCAACCTCCTCTAAAAATAACTAGGTAAGAAGAGATAGAGAGGGACAAAGAAATTCACAATGGCCATGTAAATCAAAATACTCAAGTTACATAAAGAGTAAGAGACAACTCAAGACACAACTGACTTTTGCCCAACAAGCCCTTGTACGGTAAAATTAGCAACATAATAATGAAATATCTTCTCAAAACTTGTATTTGACAAGTCTAACTTAGTAGCTAAAATCCAAAAGAAAAATATATACAGCTAGCAAATGCAAACTGCACTTAATACCTCTTTGTTGACAAGTGTGATTATGTTGTGTTTATTGCTAATTTCTTGGGAAAGGTAAATTGATATAAAACTCTATAATTTACAGGTAAATTACAAGATATAGTGTTTCATACAAAAAATCTATTAAATCCTACATAGTCATATGATACAAAATGATATCTCAAAGAACCTATGTTTGGGTAGGAAATAGAGACCAACAAGTTTCTGATAAAAATTATCTTTGACCCGAATCTAAGTGTTCAATAAATATGTTACCAATGTCTCTAGTGTCTACCATGATCAACTTTATTATGACAAATTTGATTTAAAATAAGAAAAATCAATAAATACAAAAAAATCACAGTAGTGATGGTCACATTATAGTCTCATATTCTACTACTAGCATAACAATAGAACATCCTTTTTTTTCTCTTTTTTTCATGTGTTTGTTGCCACTCCTACCTATCAATTTTGACTTAAAACACCTTTATTACTTGTTTGATTAACATTTAAAAAAGATGAAAATATTATTTCAGACAAAATTATTTAAATAGAAGTAACAATAGATACCTTGGAGTGGTAATAGACACACCCCTTGTACTCTACTGTCTAAAGTGCATTTTGTACTTAGAGGATCTTGATTTTCCTTCTATATCCCTTAATTATTATGTTAAAATTACTATTATTTAGTATTTGTTGGTTTCCAAAAGTGATCAAAGTAAAATAAAAAAACATCTAAGGGGGTATGCATTTCAGAAGTCAATCATATGGTTGTTCATGTTTTTGAATGCTACTCAAAGGTGTCTATTTATCCTACCAACTAATCAAGTATCATACCCCAACCTACAACTATCTCTCACTCGGTTACTAACATGGAGTATGTGATTGATATGGTAGGTTACTCTTGGTATCTGCAATTGAAGATTTATTTGTACTAGATAAAAAAAATATCATTCATGTCCTATGCAAGCTATGCTAATAACTTTAAAAGTTATGGTTACTTAAGAAAATGCCACCTTTGTAGGGATTGTAATTGCATTATGTTATTATATGATATCTCCCTTCTAACAATCCCAACTGTTAAGATGTTAATGTAGTAGACACTTCAGACTAGACAATATACAATATCTTATTATGTAAAAATAAACAAGAATATGTTAGTTAGTCCACTAATGTTAGTTAGGATTTTAATATTTGTTGGGTAGTTTCCTAAAAATAAAGCATTATTGTTGTATTTTAGAAAGATTGGAATACTCAATTCTTTGATTTCTTTCTCTCTCCATCATTCTATTATGTTTTTCGCTTCTTCCATCCTCTCTCTTTGCCACCTAAATCTCATATCTGGATGCATTTTGTATCTTACTGAAAATCACACATATGAAAGAGTTTCATAACTAAACCAAGTTTACAAATATCATATACAAAAAAGGCAATAGTATGTATATATAGTTCAAGTTTAAATATGTTGGTTTCCTAACAAACTTGTCAATCATAACTATATATAATCAGTATATGTATGTGTGCAGCATCTATATTATCATTGCAAACTTTTAAAAATGAAAAGAGCTCAACAAAAATCACAATTAAACAATCCTTCATCAAAATTTGCATGTGCTACAAAACTAAATTGATAAAGAAATGGTGTGGGACATACATAATTGGTAAAAATCATTGCATCCATAACGACCAGCACCATGTACTTTTCTTTAGAGGAGCAACAAGGGTCCCTTACATTCGTAGTATCCAAAAAGAATGTTAGTTAGCTACAAGCATCAAAGATAAGACAAAAGTTTATTTTAGTTTTTGATAGACATGAGGGATAGAACACCCAATCAAAATAGAAAAACTATAGTAGATCAAACTATAATTGCCAAGAATCATGCTAGCAAGCCTGGAATCACTAGTAAAAGCAAACCACCAAGCTTCTTAATCTTTGATATGTGTTTACCATATACAAAACACATTGCTAGAATACATATGAGATACACGGAGCATGTATACACCAAATCTACCATCTACACCTATATTGGACTGGGGATTCTAATTGGATATTGGAGACAGTGAGCATATATAACCACCTTCACGACCCTGTTACATTTCACTTAACACTTTTATTCCTAAGGGTGGTCCCCATGGATGTTCAACATAAATTCTAATAGCCATACAATACTCATTAAAAACATGAGATGTAAACTCATCACCATTAACTAGATAGATTCTCTTAATTGGATGATTTGAAAATGAGTTCTAACTCTGATTAATTGAGCCAACAGTATCACGAACATCAGGTTGCCAAGTTGACAGCAAGGAAATATGTAACCATCTAGTTGATGCATCAATTAAAATCATGAAATACATAAATGATCACATGGTGAGTGTATTGGTTCACAAATATCTCCCTATATTCATTCTAAAATGGAATAAATTCATTCCCATTTTTTGTTGGTGATGTTTTAATTGTCAACTTCCTTTAGAAACATATAGTACATGGAAATCATTGGACTGAAGAATCTCTCAATTTTTCAATGGGTGTCTACGTGAAATTTCAAATATTTTTCTCATTATAAAAGACACGGGAGGCCCAGATGGTTATGTCAAACAACAAACTCAATTTTGTTTTGTAAAGTTTTGGTTTACAATCATATGTTTTTCGATTATACTAAATTTAACATTGACATCTTGCCTTGTGTGAGTCATTATACTATTAATGAGACATATAAAATATATCTCAAACAATTTCTTAAATTATTTTTCTTAATATTACTCCCCATAAAAGGCACATCACATACAATGTATACATGTTTATAAACTAATAAAATCATTCAAGGATAAGAATTGTGACTTTAATACATGTAAAATTTATTATAATTAGCCTATATGAAATCAATCATGCATAATACATAGCTTTAACGCAATTTCATATTCCTTTTAATATATAATTAATTATATCTATGATAAACAAAGCAAACAATGATAATTCACTTAATAAACATATAAATATACATATTTTAAACTCAAAATAATTTGAATTTTGATCACTGCCAAATGCATCACATTTCATATATTAGTGTATAAATTAATTTAAAAAAACATTTCAGAAACACACACACACAATCCATATATACATACATACATTATTGGTTTCTTGAATTTATAAATCTTTTAAGCCAAATAATATATCTTCTAACAAAAGCATGAATCAAATCATTATGTAAGAATAAACATGATTACAAAATAATTTGAAGGTAATCCATATAAAACATTTAAATTATAAGTAATCAATGTTAATTACATCTATAACAATAATGAATAAAAGTTATATAATAGAAATAAATTATTCAAACAAATATTTTATAAAAATACATATGTGCAACATTCACTTCAAGAAATGAAGCAATGCTAGTTAAATGAGTCATATAATTTTTCATATAAATGTCATACTTTGTTTTCCTATGAGTATATAAGAAACAAACTCCAAATATTTCTTAAGTTATTATTCCTTGATATTGCTATTACATGAGCACATGAATGCATGAAAACAAATAAATTTTTTTAACATATCATCATCAATAATTTTCTCCACCAAATACCTGTCAACCCATAACAAACACATAATATATATAACATGTGAATATATTTACACACAATGATAACACTCATCAATATAAATATGACAATAAATATCATAAACAACTATCATAAATAATTACAAATATCTTTTATTCCTACTTTAAAATTATTAATTAATATCTATCTAATTATTTAGATTGCATATATCCAAGAATTATACGTAATATTCTAATAATTTATCATATGTAATTATCTGAATCAGAACATGTATTAACACATAAAACATTTATATAACATATTACCTTAAATTATGTGATAACGTTAATGAAAGAGCCTAGTGGCACAGAGGAACGAAAATGTCACAAAAATGATTACCAACATGGTTGTGGAATAGATTGGACCAAAATATTAGTAAGTTATTATTGAATCAAAATGTCAGTAAATTATCATTGGACCAAAATGTTAGTAATTTTTTTATTGGACTAAAATATCAGTAATTTTTTTTGGACCATAATGTAAGTACGTTTACATTAGACCAAAATATCAATAAGTAACAATTGGACCAAAATGTCAGTAATTTGCCATTAGACCAAAATGTCAGTAATTTTTTTTGAACCAAAATGGCAGTATGTTTCCATTAGACTAATTTGTCATACCCCAAATTTCATTTCATTTAAGAGTAAAATATAACTTAATCTTCATCTTCTCTCTTTTTCTTATCATTGCAAGTATAACATTACAATAAACACTTAAAAAATAGGAAAGCAAGTAAGTTATAACAAATATAATAATAAACATAATGCTATTAAATATCTAATGTGACAGTATTTTACTCAAAATATGAGACTCAAACAAATGATAAAAGTACTGTCATATCAAAAATTTCATAGTAATAGATAGATTATGCTTATTAATCAATATTATGCTTATTATTATGTTTGTTCTAACTTATGTTTGCTAATCTATTTTTTTAAGTGTTTATTGTGATGTTATGCTTGTAACGATAAAAAAAAGGGAAAAATAAAGATTAAATTAAATTTTATCCTTACATGAAACGAAATTTAGGGTATGACAAATTAGTCCAATGAAAACATACTAACATTTTAGTTCAATGGTAACTTACTAACTTTTAGTGGAATGGTAACTTACTGACAATTTGGTCCAATGGAAATGTACTGACATTTTGGTTCAAAACAAAATACTAACATTTTGGTCCAATGAAAAATTATTGACATTTTAGTCCAATCTATTCAACAGTCATGTTAACAATCATTTTTGTCACATTTTATTTCCTTTGTGTCACATAGGTTCTTTCATTAATAGTAACAAACGGAAGTTAACGGATGAATGAATTTGTCGCATTTTTTTCACTTTCGAAGAGTAAATTTTGAATTTTCATCTTTTGATGAGAACTTTGTTAGCCCTCTACACATTCAGTTATAAAAATGATTATTTATCCACATTTTAATGAAATAAATTTCATCATTAATATATGAAACACGAAGAACCTCTTAAGTTTGTGTATTGTATGATTATATTAGGAAGTTAATGATTGAATTATGAAATTGAATTTGAATATTAGGGATTGAGGTATGTGTTGGATATTGTTTTAAAAATTAAAATTATTATAACGAAGGCTAAAAGTTTTCACAATATTGAAATTAATTTTTTTGTGCTTGAATTATTTTTTATGAAAATATTATTATACATAATGACAGTTTAAATGTTAATACAAAACTAATATTTCTAATGAAAAATTTTAAAAATAATTACTTTTTTTAAAATTTAAAATAAAAATTTTAAAATTTAATATATCAAAATAAAATAATTATAAATTATAATAAATTAAAAGTGACATTAATAATAATAAAAAGTATAACTATCTTTAAAGCAAGAATAAGAAAAATTACCTGGTTCGGCTGTGATTGTGCAGTTATCGTCGTTTTCGCTCATAAGTGCATGCTATGGTGACGAGGTTTTTTCAGCAATCGGATTTTTCCTTTGAGTTGTTTTTTTCTTGTTTTCTTGTGGTCTTTTCTAACTCTCACTTCTATTTATATCAACTTATATTAAATTCATATTTTATAATTTATAGAAATAATTTTTTTATATTATTTGAATTTTTAATATATTATTAATTATTTAGTTTAAATTTTAATAAATATATATTAGTAAATATATCAATAAATATTTAAATATATTCTTACATACTCAAATACTCCAAAAAAATAATTTTAATAAATATATATTAGTAAATATATCAATAAATATTTAAATATATTCTTATATACTCAAATACTCCAAAACATTGTTACTAAGAGTATTATTTTAAATAAACTCTCTTTCACTTTATTGATATATTGCATGTTTCATTTTGATTTTCTTTTTAAGAAAGTTAATTTTTTTTTATTTTTTGTATGTTTGATTTGAAATAAAAAAAAAATTAAGTGAAATCATTTAATTATAATATAATTTTGTGTCTTTTTTATTAAATATATTATTATGGTTTGTACGGATTTTTTATATTTTACACTTATAATTGATTGTATGGTTTTAATGTTTTAAATATATCATGATTCATGAGTAATAAATAAAATATTTTGTTTGTTATTTTAATCATATTATAATTAATTATTGTAATTATAAAAACCATTTCAGAAAAACTAATAAGTTAATTAGAGAATATATAAAATAAAAATTCATATAAGATTTAATGATTTAATTATAGTAAATATATACTCATGGGAATGTTTTTAATTTTTTATATAATTTATCAAATTTACTATAGATAATTTTTTTATTGGAAAGTAATTAAAACTGAAAAATAAAAAAAGGAAAAAAAATCATAAGTAGAATGATAAAAAAATCTGTTTGATTCAATTAACCTAAAAAAGTGGTAGTACTTTTATATATTAAATAAATTTTGAAACTAAATATACTTAATAAATCAATTAATTATCAATCAAATATTATTAACACAATGAACTATGTCTAGTTAAAACAATCAAATATTCAATCTATCAATTTGAATAAACTATAACTAGTCTAAAAATTAGTATTTAATGGTATATTTATATTTGGCATTAATCTTTATTCTAACTACATACATTAAAATATTTTTTTTATTATATTACTTTACAAATAATAATTTTTGGAACTTGGAATTTTTAAACTAAATTTATTAACGTGACTAAAACAAATAATAAGGGATAAATAAGAATGCACATTTAGGTTTATCTATTAAAAATACAATTTGAACAAAATTGAATTTACAAAATTATTAATTCTCAATTCATAATCCTATAAAATAAAAGATTTTTTATAAAGACCTATAAAATAGAAAATAAAAATAAATTTAATTATATCTCTTACATACCATAATATTATATATACTTATAATTAGATTTTTTCACATTTTTACTTTAATCAAAAAAAATATATCATATCAATTTATACAATTTTTATATCTACTATATAAAATTTGAAAAAATAAATATAAAATCTGAATATTGTAATTTATACGAATCTTATATACTATAATTGATTAAGATTCTATTGGAAAATGAATAAAATAGAATAAATAAAAAATTTACATTAATTAAATTAATTGAATTATTTGAAGGAAATAAATATGAGGATGTCAAGTGACATCATTCATAAAATAAAATAAAACCTTATTTTTTTATCTATATAGTAGATTTTAATTTTAATTAAACAAGGAAATTAATTGTTAAAAAAATAAGAATTAATCCTAATCCTAAATAAATAAATAAAACAAGCTACAACATATTAAAAAATATAAAAATAAAAAAGGGATGAAAATATTAAAAAATATAGACACTAAGAAATAATCGTAATTAAATGAAGAAAATATTAAAAAAATACAAAATCTAAAATATAATCCTAAAAAATAAGGAAATTATTTTTTATTATTTGTATAAAATATAAAAAACAAGAATTAATCCTAAGTAATAAAGAAACAATCATTAAATTTTAAAAGAAAATAAAGAGACAATTTAATGTAAGTGAAGAAAATATTAAGAAAATATAGACACCAAGAAATAATCTTAATTAAATGAAGAAAATAGATACGGAAACTAAAATATAATCCTAAGAGAATAAGGAAACAAATCACGAAGTATTAAAAATAAATAAACTAACGAAAAAGATTATACGAGATAATTTTTTATATTTCAGAACGGTTTTTCTAATGCTGCACAAGTTAGAAAAACCAAATAGGGGGAAAAAATTATGCGTATGAGAGCAAAAAAAATTTAAAATTACTATTTGAGAGTAAATTGTGTCACATAGCAGGACTTTAAAAATGTCACGACTTTTATTTTTTTACTTGAAATCGTATTGTGCTTTTTTTATTTTTGCCAAATTTTTTTTCTAAGGACAGTCAAAAGTTATAATCTTTTTTTAAAACAATTGATTCTAAGTATTATTTTTTATTGTGTTTAGAATTCGTAATAGTATTCACGACTTCAAAGTCGTTAATACAATTATCAATTTTGTATTGTTTTTTTTAAAAAAAAATTTAGTTTCCTTTTTTTTGGTTAAATTTTTTTTATTGTTTTCTTAAATTAGTTATATATATATATGGGTTACGTAAACCCATGATTTTATTTATTTCATTAATTTTATTTGTTTATAATTTGTGTTATTTGAATTTGTTATATTATATTTTAGTTTTAAGATTATTTAAAAAATTAAAATGTTGTTTCACTTAATTATTTAAAAAGTTAGTATTTTTAATTATTGTAATTTGGTTTAATATTTAGTATGTAATTTTGATATCATTTTATTAAACATCTGATATTAATGTTATAATTACTCTGTATTATGTAAATTTATTTAATTATTTTTCTATAATTTGTTAGTAAATTTAAAATTTAAAATACTTATTGTTAACAGTGCAGTTTGATATATGGTCTGCGGTTATGTGAAATATTGCCGATGCCTTAATATAAAAATGCAATAGCCAAGCTCTCATTTGATGTTGCTTCTAGTTTTCCGGCTTCTGTTAACTGTCAATGAAAAATGTCTTTTCTTAAACAAAAGTGAGATAAATTTTGATGTGTTTGTGATTTTAGAGGATTTTTTGTTATATGTTAATATATGAAAATAACAAATAAATAGTTATATACAATATTAAAGAAGATATCAATTATATGGTATTTAAATAACGAAATTCACGTCCAATATACAAGAATGAAGCGCAGTGAAGATTACGACTTTTGACTGTCCTTAGAAAAAAAATATTATTTTGGCGAAAATAAAAAAAGCACATTAAAATTAGTAAAGTCATAAATAAATAAATTTATTTATGACTTTAAATAAAAAAAAATAAAAGTCGTAACACATATTATTCCTAAATGATAATTTTAAAATTTTTTGCCTCCATATTATAATTATTTGTTTTTTCCCCTATATGTCAAAAATTTATGTTTGCACAAACACATCCTAAGATTATTTGTGGGAAACTGGGGTTAGAAGTCTTCTTAAACCAATCTAATCTAAATGTAAACTAAAAAAATTGATTAAAAAACCAATAATCAAATAAATCCAAAACCGAACGAATAAACAAAATTAAAATTTTTAATTTTTTATTAAAACGAATTGAGTTTCAATTTTAAATTTAAAAATCAATTCAATCCAAATACAAGTACTTACTTACATATAGATATGTATATATTTTTTTTCATAAATTTATAATATCATTTTTATTTTTATTTTTATATATTAACAAAATTATCTTATAACTTATATTTATTTATGAAAAATACATTTAATTAAAGAAAATATCTATTTGAGTTAGGATTACTAAATATACTATATTATTATTAGTTATAGAGTGATATATAAGTAAAATATTTGATATTTTAAATTATTTTTATTATATTATCTTATTTTTTAGTGAATATTTTTTATAAAAAAATAAAAATAAAAATTAATTCAATTTAAATCTCCTTAAATTAGGTCAGATCGAATGATAAATCAACAAAAAATCAAAGTAATAAAATAAAATATTTTTCTCTTTAAAACCAAATCAATCTAATCCAGAAATATTTGGGAGATCACCTAAATGAAATGACCATGTCAAAATTCATTCAAAGAATTAATGAATTTAAAAAGAAAAGGAAAACAATATAAGAGGTAGTTAGCCATTAGATAAGCATCAAATGTACTTTGCGCGTTTAGTCCAATCCAGTCTTATTATCGAAACTCGAACAAAGACACATGCTTTTCCATATATTGTCAGATTAGAAAAGTGAACTATTTAGCATAGAAAATTATCAATAACTCATCCATGCGTATTTCTAATTGTGTACTCTTTATAATATTATAGCGTGGTGTTTGGATAAACATATTAATTGAGGAAAAAAGTTAAAGATTTTGATCATTATAATTTTTATCTATTTCGTTTTTAGTTTCTATTTTTTTCTATATTAGTTCTTATATTCTCATCTATTTGAGTTTTGTTTTGTGTGTGTAAAAATTAACTAAATATTTTGTTATAATTTACACTGTATTCGGTTGTTAGGAAGAAAAAGAAAAAAAATGTAATGAATGAAAAGCAAAAAAAGGGGAATGAAAGAGATGAAAGAAAGTAAAACGTGTGATTTTTCGGTTGAGAGGAAAGCTGTATGAAAAAATAAACTTTAAATTAAACAGATTTAGTAAATAATGAAATAAATAAATTAAAATTAAATGTTTCACAATTTCAATTTTACAATTTTTTTTTAAGACCAAATGATTTTTTTTCTTTAATTTTATTTTTTAATTTAATTCTTTATTTTTTTAAAAATTAATTTGAACCTTTATCTTATCAGTTTTTGTTGAAGATACCTTTTTGTTATGTTAAATGTTAATGTCATCAATGCTTTCTTCGTTCTCTATCCACTCTCTTCTTTCTTTCTCTCTTATGTAGTTACACCACCCACTATTTTTTTTTGTATCTGATCATAGACTCCAAGGCTTTGTCTTCTCTGACCTGAGTCCCAAACCTGAAAATCCACACCCATGAGTAGGCATGACAACGAAGCGGGTATTGCATTTTTCATCCCTGCCCTCGATTGTATAACTGATCCTTGACTCCACCCCTAATTTCCATCGGGGTTAAAAATATATACCCATTCCTGTCTCTGTTGAAGGTCGGTTTTCTATCCCATCCCGCATCTACTAATTGATTAAAATTAAAAAATTAAAAAAATAATGTAACTTTTTTGCATAATATTTCATCATACTATTTACTAGTACTCAGTGTCATGTACACTGCTAGTTCACTTCTTAAAACATTGATGAGTCAACAATCATACTCACCAAAAATATCAAAAATCAAGTGATCAATTACTGTACCAGCATTATATTCTACATAATGATAGAAGCCATAGAACTCCAGCCACTTTCCCATCCAATGACAGCATTATTTAGCAAAGATATCAAATTCCAGCCCCCTTCAATTATTCACTCTTTATTACTATTTAAAGATATGGACATAGTCTGGTATGTTTTTTAATATTGAGTACTGACTTTTCCTGATTAAATGGGCAAAGACCATTGTATTGGTATTTAGCTGTGTTATTTTCATGCATTGATGCAGGGTATATATCTCTGTTGAAATATTATCTTCTATATATGGGGGTATATATCTTGCTAGAAGCAATTGAAAGATATTTATGGGGGAAAGGGGGAGGGGGGGGGGGGGGGGGCACGAGTCTACCATAGCGAAAGTCTTTTTTTCAGCACAAGTTAAACGGTTAACCGTAAAAGATATATTTTGATTTTTATGCTCAGAGAGCTAGAGTAAGAAAATTCTGTCTCATACTTTTTAAAACATGCAATCAAAGTAAATCTAAACGTTGAGAAACTAATTTAGAATTGTTTAAAAAATGTAGTTTCAAGTTATTATCAAATGTTGGTTTTCTTGTAACTAAAGTTTATAGTACTGCATCTAAATTGGAAAAACCAGTTTAAAACTTATCTAACTTATATCTTAATTTACACAATAAACTCAATTTAAAATTAAGTATAATTTGATCACTCCTCTTCCAATATACTGTTGCAGCCCAAACATACACAGTGCCCAAGAGGGACACCAAAACACCCATGCACTTCAAGGACTACTAGATGGGCTGATCAATTAGAATTAGGATTATCTTTTAGTTAGTTTGTCTTATATTGCCATTTAGACTTATCGTAATTAGAAGTCAGCTTTGTTAGTTTAGATTAGGATAAGAGTTTATCTTTAATGCATTTGAATTATGTTAGGATTAGAATTTATCTTTGCTGCATTTGAATTCTGTTAATCTTTATTTATTGAAGTTGAATAATCAAAAAAGGCATGGAACTTTTTTTGAAAATCTCTCTTCTTCTTTCTGTGATTTCCTCCAATCTCAACTCTTCATTCTTTTATAAATTCTGGTTACGTGACAGTGCTACATTGGTTCTTTCATCTTGATACTCACCTTCCATGACAGAAAATACACGTCTTAAAGACGTTTAGACACACTTGAACAAAATTTCAACGCAGCTGAATTGCTTCGTCAAGAAAGCCAAACTCGATTACAAGAAAGCCAAGGTCATCAATTTGCACTTATTTGTCAAGAGCTAAACCGCCTCACTGAAGCCCAACAAGCATTACACAACAATGCTGGAATTCTTGGCAATGGACCCCGCCAAATAGCGGATAGGACTAGAAACAGATCCATAAAATTGGATTTTCGACGTTTTGCAGATGGAGACCCTACTGATCGGATTTTTGTTGCCATTTGTTATTTTAATTATAATAATGTTGCAGAGGTAGACCGTTTAACAATGGTGTCCTTTCACCTAGATTTACCTGCTTTCAGATGGTTCCAAGGAATGTTTAATGATGGACTGATTCCTGATTGGGACTCTTTTGTTGCTGCTCTTCACCATTGATTTAGCCCTTCAGAGTTTGATGATATTGCAGGTTCCTTGGTGAAATTACAACAAACAGGATCAGTTCTTGCATCCCAATCAGCTTACGAGGCCCTTGCTGGCAGAGTACCTGTTATATCTCCTACCCTTTATCGTAGTATTTTTATCTCTGGCTTAAAACCCCACATTAAGCGTGCAGTTTTAACCCACCGACCCAATGACCACCATGAAGCTTTCGGATTAGCAAAACTATACGAAGATCAACTTGCAGATCCTAAGCCATTCAAACCATGGAATTCTAAACCAAAATTTTCCCAAAACACCACCCAACCATCACCATCGCAACCACTTCTAAACCTGGCAATTCCACAACTACCCTTTAAATCAAAAGGCTTACTGCTGCAGAAATGCAAATTAGACGTGACAAGAACCTGTGCTACAACTACGATGAGCCATACGTATTTGGCCATAAATGTAAAGGGAATGTTGTTTTATGATATTTAGAGGGCACAGATGAAGTTTCCAAAGAGGACCAACCCTCATCCATTGACCTGGATGACTTACCCCAAGCTGAACCTTTCCCCAAAATCAGCCTAAATGCATTGTATGGTCATCAATCAGCACGTTCCTTTCGACTAACAGGTTCTATCACTGGTAAACCTGTCCAAGTCTTAATCGACAGTGGCAGCACCCACAATTTCATTACAGCAAGAATGACTACTCATCTTTCTCTCATAATGCAGAACATTAACCCTTTTGTGGTTTAAGTCAGAAACGGAGAAAACCTATCATGTACTACTGCTTGCTATTCTATTCCATTATCCCTGCAGTCCAAAACATTTACCATTGATCTTTATGTCCTCGACTTAAAAAGAGCAGACATCGTTTTGGGTGTACAATGGCTTTCCACCCTAGGACCAATAGTAACTGATTACTCTCAGCTCACAATGTCTTTCCAAACTGCCAACACTCCAATTACTCTTCAAGGGGAAAACCAACACCAGCTTAACACGATATCATCTTCTTAATTAAACTGAATGGTTGCTGTCGAATCAGTATCTCCTTGTTTTATGTGCCTTTCTACTCCATTACCACCTACTCAAACCCAAATTCCTCCAAACGCACACCCTTTAACAGCAATCCAAACACTATTAAATGAATTTCCAGATATCTTTGTCACTCCCACTTCCCTACCTCTGAATCACCTCACTAACCATAAAATCCACCTCCACCCCAATTCCAAACCTGTGCAAGTAAAACCATACTGTTACCCTCACTTCCAGAAAAATGAAATAGAAAAGATGATAAAAGAACTTCTTCATTCCGGGTTTATTAAACCCAGTCAATCAACTTATAGCTCCTTGGTACTCCTAATTAAAAAGAATGATGGCTCTTGGAGATTTTGTGTTAATTATCGTGTCTTAAATGCAACCACCGTGCACGACCATTTTCCAATGGCGCCATAGATGAATTGCTAGATGAGTTATATGGGTTGAAAGTTTTCTCAAAATTAGATCTATGATCTAGTTTTCACCAAATCCGCATGGTCCACTCAGATATCCACAAGACTGCATTCTGGACACACGAGGGTCATTACGAATTCTTGGTTATGCTCTTTGGCCTATCCAATGCTCCTTCCACATTTCAAGCAACAATGAACCAAGTTTTTGCAAACTTCATTTGTCGTCTTGTGGTCATTTTCTTTGACGACCTATTGGTGTATAGCCCTTCACTGTTTGAACACTTAGAACACCTTCGACAAGTGTTCGGTACCCTACGTACCCACTCATTGTATGCTAAGCATTCAAAATGCTCTTTTGCCATTGATACCATACAATTCCTAGGTCATATTGTCACTGCCAATGGTGTTTCCCCAGATCCTTCCAAAGTGCAGGCCATCACTGACTGGCCCACCCCCACAACAGTCACTAAAGTACAGGCATTTCTTGGTATCTCTGGTTACTACAGACGCTTTATAAGTAACTACGCTAAAGTTGCTGCTCCTTTGACAGACCTTTTTTCACAAAAAGATTTTTCTAGGTCCATTACTGCACAGACAGCATTCCAGACTCTTAAAGACAAAATGACCACAGCCCCACTCCTTGCTTTACCAAAATTTTCAAAACCTTTTGAAATTGAAATAGATGCATCGGGTAGTGGTATAAGTGTAGTGCTATTACAGAATGCTAAACCAGTGGCTTACTATAGTCGCAAATTATCTCCACGCATGCAGGCCCAATCAATGTACGTATGTGAAATGTTTGCAATTATTAGCAATATCGCCAAGTGGCAACAATACCTGTTAATAGTATGAACAAGACACACATATTTTTCAATGGATCCTAACAATGCACAAAAGTGAGACAGATGAAAAATGGAAGAATGATATTAAGGTAACAAACAATCCATGAAAACATGATCACAAAGCACAAAGTGAGAAAGTAGTCAAGTTTAGAATTAAGAATGTACCAAGGTGATAGAAATCTCTCAAAGGTCAACACTCAACCTCATATAATGTGTATGGCTTTGTGTTTACACTCAAACACCACATGTAACTGGCACATCCAAGTATTGACAAGACTCTAGTTCATTCAACTTGAAATACTCATGCATCAAAAGATCAATAGGACTTTATAGGCTTGTCATGAATGGCTTAGGTAAAGGTGGATAAGAAAAGGATATTTAGGCTAAAACTTAAGAGAAAATAGGGGCAATGGGGAGCAAGCCAACAAGTTAAAAGAGGGGTAGAAACAAAGAATTGAGATTTAAAGGAATTTACAATGATGAAAATCAACCATAACAACTTTTATTTCATTTTTTTTTCTTTTTCTTTGCATTTCTTTTTCCTTGTTTATGCATTTTTTTTTCTTTGAACGTTTGCTTTGTAAACTATTTCTTTTCTTTTCTATTCTTTTCTCATCATCATTTTTTCATTTTTTTTTTCAAATCAAAACAAAAGCAAATAAAAATACCCCACACTTGTTTGAAACCCACTCCCAAAACAATTCCAAAGTCCCTTTCCTCCCTAAAGCTAGGATAACATGGTTTTCCATTTTTTTTTAGTTTGCAATGGGTTATATAAGAAAGAAAAGGCTAAAGGCTCAAAAAGGGTGACAATGAATATCAACACAAGGATAGGTTTATTTGGCTAGTGGCTAAAAGAAAGAAGGCCTAAATCATCTCAATCAAAGCATGTGCAACAAGGAATGTCAAAAGAAGCAAGGCAAAACATAGAGTAATCTAGCACAATGGTGAATTCACACATGAAAGAACATATCCACAAAGGCTCAAAAACTCACAAGGCATAATTCTATCACAAATGATTCATCTTAAATTTTATTCTTCAATCCTACTTGTCACTTCAACAATTGCAACAATGATTCACATCAAGCATGAAACCTCTCAATTCAACCAAATTTTTAACATTTCTCACAATTTATGCAAGTTAGAAATTCTATGAAAAACATGAAAAAGTGCCTAAATTTAATAAAAACAGCAACAAAACAGAAACAGCAACATAAACAGACAGAAAATAGAAACATACAGATAAACAGAAAACAGAATGTATAAACAGAAACTTAAGCAGAAAACAGAAAACAGACAATAACCAGAAAATAGTAAACAGAAAGAAAACAGATTTTGGAATCCTCAAAAATCCTCACCCCCCACTTGAAATGCACATTGTCCTCAATGTAAGCATGCAGAGAAATGCAAACAAAGAGACAACAAATGAAAGAAGGGAAAAGGAAACTCCCGAAATATCATTCAAGATGCTTCATCACACAAAATTGGCAAGACCAAAGAGATGTCCACCACAAGCTCCTCCTCCACTTGAGGGTTTTCATGAAATACTTTGAGTTGGTGACCATTGACCTTGAAGACTTTGCCAGTAACTTCATTTTTAATTTCAACTGCACCATGGGGAAAAACATTAGTAATAACAAAAGGTCCATCCCATCTAGATCGAAGTTTACCGGAAATAAGCTTAAGGCGAGAGTTAAACAATAACACTTTTTGGCCACTATGGAACTCCTTTCTAAGAATCCTAGATCATGAAATCTCTTCACCCTCTCTTTGTAAATCTTGGAATTCTCATATGCTTCTAAGTGGATCTCTTCAAGTTCTTGCAACTGAAGCTTCCTCTGCATACCCGCTTCATCAAATGTCATCAAATGCTTCATCAAATGCAAATGCATCAAATGCTCATCAGGAAAATTATCATGAATGGGAAAAGACTCAAGAGGTCCTTTAATCCTACTCAAGTGATCAGCAACCAGGTTTTCTGCACCACTTCTGTCCTTAATCTTGAGGTCAAACTCCTGAAGAAGAAGCATCCACCTGATCAATCTAGGTTTAGCATCAGGTTTCTTCAACAGGTACTTCAAAGTTGCATGGTCAGTAAAGACAGTGATATGGGAGCAAAGCAAATAAGATCTAAATTTATCTAAAGCAAAAACAATAGCTAAAAGCTCCTTCTCAGTGGTGGTGTAGTTAACTTGGGCTACATCTAAAGTGCGTGAAGCATAAGCAATGACATGGGAGAGTTTACCAACTCTCTGTGACAACACAGCCCCAAGTGCATAATTAGAGGCGTCGTACATCAGCTCAAAAGGAAGCTCCCAATCTGGTGGCTGCATGACGGGAGAGGTAGTCAGCTTCTTCCTCAAACCTTCAAATGCCTCTTTGCAAGGCTGGTCAAATGTAAAGTCTACGTCCTTTTGGAGAAGCTTGGACAATGGTAATGCAATCTTACTGAAATCCTGAATGAATCTCCTATAAAAACCTGCATGTCCAAGAAAAGAACGTACTTCCCGCACAGAAGCGGGGTAAGGCAAAGAAGTAATCACATCAATTTTGGCCTTATTGACCTCAAGACCTCTACTAGAGACCAAATGCCCTAAGACTATACCCTCATGCACCATAAAATGGCATTTCTCAAAGTTAAGAACAAGGTTAGTCTTAATACATCGGTCAAGCACTCTAGAGAGACTATCCAAACATGCATCAAAAGAGGAACCATAAACAGTGAAATCATCCATAAACACCTCCATGCAACTCTCTAATAAATCAGAAAAGATGCTTACCATGCACCTTTGGAAGGTGCCAGGTGCGTTGCATAGGCCAAAAGGCATCCGGGTGTAAGCAAATGTGCCAAATGGACAGGTGAATGTGGTCTTGTGTTGATCCTCTGGTGCAATATGAATCTGCATGTAACCAGAAAAATCATCCAGAAAGCAATAATGTGATTTACCTGCCAACCTCTCTAAAACTTGATCAATGAAGGGAAGAGAAAAATGGTCCTTAAGAGTGGCATGGTTGAGTCTTTTGTAATCAATGCAAACTCGCCAACTGTTGGCCACTCTAGTCGGAATTAGCTCATTATCTTGATTCTTCACAACTGTGAGACCCGACTTCTTAGGAACCACTTTGACAGGTGAAACCCAAGTGCTATCTGAGATGGGATAGATGATCCCTGCAGCTAATAGCTTTGTCACTTCCTTCTTCACCACATCCTGAATAGTGGGATTCAGCCTCCTCTGTGGCTGCCTCACCGGCCTAGAATCATCCTCCAAAAGTATTCGATGCATGCATACAGAAGGATTAATGCCCGGAAGGTCAACAAGGGTCCATCCAATGGCCTTTTTGTGGCCTCTCAAAACATGCAACAACTTCTCTTCATGCTCAAGTGACAGACTACTAGATATGATCACTGGAAGCTTCTGAGCATCATCTAAGTATGCATATTTGGGGTGCTCAGGTAGTGACTTTAGCTCCAAGGAAGGTGGCTGAATGGTGGAAGGCAAGGAAAGACTAGGAGCTGAGGGAAGTGGGATAGTAGGCTCAGAACCTGTATCTGTACCTGCAACACAATCAGTGTGAAATGCAGAGGAAATCTCCGCATAAATACTACATGCAACAGCAGAATCATCACAGGTACAATTACAAGAACCAAGATCAAAATCAGAAAAATTAGAAGAATCAGAAAAATTAGAAAAATCAGAAAGTAAATCAGAAATATCTACACTATCTACTGCAGCATCAATGATATCAAGAAGAAAATTGGAATGCTCCTCTACGGGATGTCTCATAGCCTCAAAAATGTTAAACTGGACAATGTCATCACCAAATTCCATAGAAAGAGTTCCTGCATGTACATCAATTTTAGTCCTGGCTGTCATTAAGAATGGTCTTCCTAAGATTAATGTGGAACCATGACTAGAAGACTCATTCTCCATGTCCAAGATATAAAAATCCGCAGGAAAAATCAAATTATTAACTCGTACCAACACATCTTCAATAAGTCCAAGTGGAAGCGCAACACTCCTGTTGGCCAAGTGAATGACAACACCAGTGGGTTTCAACTCACCCAGGTGTAGTGATCTGTAAACTGATGTGGGCATGACATTAATAAAGACTCCAAGATCACACATGGCATCTGCAAAAGTAATACCTCCAATGGTGCATGGAACATCGAAAGTGCCAAGATCCTTGCACTTTTGTGGCAAGGTAGATAGTGGCATGGAATCAATAGTCTTGCCCTGTATGAGTGCAGATACATTCCTGCCCATCTTCACTTGCTCATCTCCCTTCAGCTTCCTCTTATGAGTACACAAATCCTTCAAAAACTTTGCATATTTCAGAATCTGTTTGATGGCATCCAATAGGGGAATGTTGATTTCAACCCTCCTGAAAATATCAGGCAAATCAGAATCAAATTCCGCTTTCTTTGCAGAAATGGATCTAGAAGGAAAAGGTAGAGGAATTAGAGGAGTAGGCTTTGGTGCAAAATCTGATTTAGCACCAACAACTGTTGACTCTAAAAGCTCCTTGCCACTCCTCATGGTAATGGCATTCACACTCTTTGGATTAATCACTGGTTGTGCTGGAATGCTGCCAGAACCTTGCTGCTGCATCTGGTTGACAGTTGTAGCTAACTGTCCAATCTGGGTCTGGAGGTCTTGGATGGTGGCACTGACATTCTGTTGAAACTGAAGGTTGGTGGTGGCCATCTGCTTCATCAAATCCTCCAAAGAAGGTCCAGAATTGGGCTGCACAGGTTGTGCAGGTGGTACAGGTGCAGGTTGCTGGAACTGTGGTTGTTGTCTGAATGGAGGAGGTTGGTATTTGGTGGTGGCAGGCTGGAAGTGCTGGTGAGGAGGTCTGAAGGGCTGTTGCTGTTGTGGTGGACTAGGACCATACCTCAAATTCGGATGATCTCTCCAACCAGGATTGTAAGTGTTGGAGTAAGGATTATACTGCTGTTGAGGTCTAAATGGATGTCCAGGTTGCATGGCAGAAACTTTAGCAGCTTGTCCTGTCTCTTGGAGAGTGGGGCATGCATCTGTTGGATGATCAGGCGCACAGCAGATACCACAAAGTCGTGGTTGGTTGGCTGCCATCACATTCTGTTGTTGACCAATAGCAAGCTGCCTCACAAGGGATGTCAACTCTGTCAATTTGTTCTCCAACCTCTGGTTATCAGCAACCATAGAAACAGAAACTTCATTTGCAGCCTTGGATGGAGCAATACCGATTCGAGTACCAAATTGTTGATAATTGGCTGCCATGTTAGAAATCAATTGCCTTGCAGCAATAGGGGTCTTGTCCATCAAAGTGCCTCTACTAGCTGCATCTATCATACTCCTGTCCATCAACATCAAACCTTCATAAAAATATTGAATTAATAATTGCTCACTGATTTGATGGTGAGGGCATGTAGCACACAGCTTGTTGAATCTCTCCCAGTACTCATACAATGTCTCCCCAGCTAGTTGTCTTATACCACAAATCTCCTTCCGGATGGATGCTATTCTGGATGCTGGAAAGAATTTCTCCAGAAATCTTCTCTTCATATCCGTCCAAGTGTTGACAGGATCTGGTTGAAGGTACAACCAGTCCTTGGCTACACCATCCAGTGAAAAAGGAAATGCTTTCATCTTGACATAATCTTCATGAATGTCATGTGGTCGCATGGTGGAACACACTACATGAAACTCCTTAAGATGCTTGTGTGGATCTTCACCTGCAAGACCATGAAACTTGGGAAGCAAATGGATCAGTCCAGATTTTAGCTCATAACTGACCTCAGTCTCAGGGTATTGAATACACCAAGGTTGGTAAACAACATCAGGTGTAGCCAATTCCTTAAGAGTTAGGTTGTTATCAGCCATTGTATCAAGATGTGCAGAAGTAGAAGGATTAGAAGTAAATTCAGAATCAAATTCAGAAGATATTATGCTACTATCTAAAACTACACTATCAAAGTCATCTAAACTAATATTATGTCTGTTTAATCTGTGAAATGTCCTATCTATCTCAGGATCATATGCATGTAATTCACTTGATGTGGACCTAGTCATACACAATTCAGCTCATAAGGGACAATAAACACAGACAAAACAGCAATGTCAGCCAGCTACTCTACCAAGACACTACTCATTCTATGTGCTGAAATGGAATAGAAATTGGAAAACTGCCCTAAAATTTTTTTAAAAATTCTAGAAAAATAACAGTGAAAGTCTAAAAATCATGATTGATTTTTGTGATTTTTTTGGTGATTTTTAAAAATCATGAAAATAGAAAATTGCCTCAAAAGTGGCCTAAATGAAGGAATTTGGTGATTTGGACCCCTCCTGACTGTGTTCATCCTTTACATGATTATCATGATGTATTAATTTTCTCCACATTCTGGTAAAATTTCAGCCCATTCTGAGATCGTTTGCTGTGAAATGACCAGAATGCCCCTGCGACAATTGTAAAAACAGTGTTAAAACTCCTACTTAGAGGTCGAATTTGCCAATTTTAACCCAGACCCAACCCCTAAAGGGGTTGCTTTTGTTTAAAATGGGGGATAAACCTTGGGAAACAAATCGCAAGCAAAACTGCACAGGTTAGAAAAAATTCTGGACAGCAAAATGACACTACAAAACAACTACACTACACAATTTCTCATCCTACTACTACTCTGTTTTTACTCTGTTTTTCTCTGTATTTTGACAGCAAACATGAAACAACATCAGCCACACTTCATAATGAACAAGAACAATCATGCAATTATGTAACAAAGTGCGGTTGTGCAACAAAGTGTAAAGATGCAATGAATGTAACTTTTTTTTTATATGTATTACTACTACTATGCAGTAAATATGCAGTAAATATGCAGCAAAATGTAGATATATTACAGTGAATTAAAGCTAGCACACAATGAACCGTGTCCTCGGCAACGGCGCCAGTTTTGATAAGCGTTTGTCGCGTGGCTTCAAAACAATTAAACTAAGCTAATTCTGTAGCACAGGATTAACCTAGGTCGACTCAGAGATACAATCAATATGGTTCCAACTTCAATTCACTAGTAAATAATGGGGGGATTTTTATCAAACAGTTTGTATGCGCTAAATGAAAATTGCAAAAACACAAACTAAGATTGATTAATGCAGAAACTAACAGAATTGATAACAAGTAATGTAAAACAGATTAAAGAGCATCAATCCAATTCACCAAATCAAGCTATTCAAATCATCATCGTTCTCAGAAATTTATCCTAATGTGAAAGTTCATTCAATTTCATTAGAAGCAGTTCAATCGAATTAACCCCTAAATTAATTGAAACCACAAACCCTAATTGAAATACCATCCAATTAATCTATGATTTATATTCGAAATTAGACAATGAATCCATAACCTAATCCGCTTTCAATTCTAAACGCATTCATAATCATGAAAACAAAATAGCAATTGAAGAAGAAAGTGAACATTCACACAGAATTCGAAATACTAAACCAGAACTCAAATTCCCCTCTTGCTTGGGTTGGATCCTTGGATTGAGTGATGATTTAGCCTTCCATGATGATCACCAAGGAAAGCCCCATGAATTAAGTGCAGAAAAATGGAAGAATAGCAAAATGGAAATGAAGAAGATGAAGAACAATGAAGAACAAATGAGAGAAAATGAAGAACAAACTTTTGATTCTAAAAACTTAGAAAGAGAAAAATAAAGTTGTTTGTGCAAAATGTAATGTGTGCTGTCCAAGTTTCACTAAGGTCACTAATATGTAGTGACTAAGTCTGAAGAAAAGAATGGGCCATGAACAAAACCCATCAATTCTAATTATTTGCTATTTACAACCATAAAATCAAATTCGCAGCCTAAACTTACAAGTGCAGAGGTTCTGATTTCGAAGCTTAAAATGACAGAATTGGCATCAGGCTATTTCTAGCAAACTTGTAGATCTTTTTGTTATCTTTCCAAGGACTCCTAGAACGCTCCATTCGGAGTTCCATAGAGCTCTGTAGGTCCTGTACAAGCCAGATACGTCAAGTGAGCTTAAAATCCGAAAATACGCAACAATTAGCAATTAAGCCCACTAACTTGCCTAAGACAAAAACTGAATTAGAATGGGAAAATAAAAGTCCAAGAGAAGTCAAATAAGCTAAGAATGGTAGAAAAATATTTAACTAAAGGCACTCCATCAGGGTCTCATTTCACTATCAGAACAGACCACAAAAGTCTGCATCACCTGATGTCTTAGGTAATTCAAACCCAAGAGCAACAGAAATTTTTAGCCAAGATCATAAGGTACTCATACTTTATTAAATTTAAATCCAGCAAAAGTAATACTGTTGTTGATGCACTATCTCGGCTATAGTCTGGAGAGAAGGAGCCTTCAGTCCCTCTGTTAGTAGCCCTTTCAGGACCACTTTCTAACTATGCTACTGTCAAACAGAAAGAATTACAAAAAGATGACTACACAACGGGGATTATAGGGGAAATACAGTCATCTAAAAATAAAAATGGGGAATGGACAATGAAAATGGGATCCTATTACACAAGGGTCGCATCTACATTCCTTCTCAGTCAACGTTGATCGAGTCACTGCTCCAAGAATTTCATTCATCGCCGGTTGGTGGTCATGTCGATGTTAAACAAACTCTGGCTCGCATTTCCTATTCTTTTACCTGGAAATCAATGACGAAAAATGTTAGAAAGCTCATCCACACATGTGATATCTGCCAAAGGACAAAGCCACCAAACCACTTACCGTTTGGCCTTTTAGAACTGCTATCGCCACCAAAATTCATATGGTCTGAACTCACCATGGACTTCATCACCCACCTTCCTCCGTCCAAAGGTTTCACTGTCATTTTTGTTGTAGTGGACCGTCTCACTAATGGTGCTCACTTTGTGCCTCTTCCTACGCATTTTTCAGCTGCTAAAGTTGCGTCTACCTTCTGGGAGAATATTGGCAAGATACACAGTTCACTAAAATCCATCATCTTTGACCGAGACCTTATCTTTCTTAGTTCTTTATGGAAGCCACTTTTTTAGCTACATGGCACAACACTGAGTTATAGTTCATCATACCACCCAGAGATAAATGCACAAACAGAATGTGTTAATAGAACATTAGAACAATACCTCTGTTCATTTGTTTTCGAAAATCAAAAGACTGGATACAATTCTTACCTTGGGCTGAATACCACTATAACACAACTTTTCATCAATCCATTGGAACATCTCCTTTTCAAGCAACATTTGGCCGAACCCCACCTTGCTTGTTGCCATACTCCATGGGTGTAACCTCCATTGAAGTCATTGATTCAGAGTTGTCCAACAGATCCTATATACTCTAGTCATTAAAAGAAAACTTAAAAAAGGAACAAACTCATATGAAAAACCAAGCTGATCAAAAAAGGAAAGAGTTTACCTTTAACGATGGCGACATGGTTCTTCTACGCCTACGTCTCTACCGTCAGCTGTCTGTCACTCGACGCTCATAAAAAAAACATTCCATAAGTCAACTTGTAATGCCTAGCATGATGCATGCTCCTGACTCAACTCTCAGCATGCAATGTGGTACCATCACAGAAATAGTCCATCTCGGTATACAAATGATGCAGTAGCTTGTCAGGGTCACTCTGTCATGCACAGGTCGCTCCCCCCAGTGGTGATCAGCCCTGGGTGTCAGAAGGAGTTCCTAACAGACGTGGCCCCCCAATACCTTGGTACCCTACAACCATCATCCTATTTCTGTCGTGCAAATGCATTATGTCACATGGGCTCTATCAATGCATGGCCCGGCCCAGGAACCAATTCGTCTTGGCAAGGATACTGCCATGCACCCCCATGCACATATGTATCGCCCCAAACGAAGGCCGCCCCAACACAGGTTCATCGATGCACTGACCGCGGTCCTTGCAAGGTTAACCACCCGGTCCCGGCATCTCACGTGTCTATACATAGCATATCACCACGACTCCATCAATGTATGGCCCGGCCCGGGAACAACTCTGTCTTGGCAAGGATACTGCCATACTATTATCACAAGCCATCACATAGGTAGACCTCAACTATTATTAACATTGTCACATACATTCCTTACACGTCATTCACAAACATCACATAAACTAGTGAGCCGGTGTGAAGTATTAGGTGTCCGGGCTGACACCTAGATATATGGATTTTGATGTAAGAATCCGAACAAGGTCAGACAAGGGCGGACAAGGTCGGTCAAGGTTACTCAAAGTAGGTCAGGGTCGGACAAGGGAGGGCAAGGGTGGACAGGGGTGGACCTTGGATCTTATAGAAGAAAATTGAGGATGGGCTCAACCCTATGCAATCGATTACATAAGCGTTTGTAATCAATTAAAAAAAACTATAAAGGAGAAGCGAGCTCAACAGCTTTAGAGAAAGAACAGGCACGGGAAGGGAACCCGGTATCTCTAGAGGAAAGAAAACAAGTTCAACATCTCGAGAGAAGGAACGAACCCGGGAAAGGAACCCTGTCATTCTAGAGGAAAGGACACAAGCTCGATCGAGTAGGGGACCCGGCTCTTTTATCGAGAAAGCACGAGCTCATCTGAGTTGGAGAACCTGATAGCTCTCTCTCAGTAACTTGAGTTCGACAACTCTAAAGTACAACCCTGGATAAGGAACCCGGTATATCTAAGAAAAGGAAATGAGCCCAACAGCTCTAAGGAAAACAACCCTGGGTAAGGAACCCGATATACCGACATCCGCCAACAAGGACTACTAAGAGTCACATCCCGCATATACATATACATGCTACATAAAGAGCTCAGCTCGGCATACCCAATCCGGTATCCAGCACCTCCACAAACGCTACTAGAAAATGTCTTGGGATTTTTCAGCATCAAAATGCCAACTTCACACGCATGCCTGGGGAGTTCTTACGACGTCAAATCCCCCACAAAACCACCATCAAACTCTTCATACCAGAACACCATCAAACATTCACACACAAGAACATCATCAAACATCAACACACCACATCCCATTCACTAAAGGAGAGTTCCACTAGGAGAATAGCACACAAACAGGGACATGCAATCACCTTCATAGTCGGACTCCCTGGTCCCCAACCATGGTATCTAAAGCTATGATTAACATAATAAACTCCCCTTACCTAACCAGTTCTTCTTCAAGCTTCACGACGGGTTGTCCAAGACTTCTGCTCCGGCCACGAACTTCTTGACGTAGGGATTCTGTGGCAGTTATGGTGGTCCTTGAAGGTTAAAGGTGATGCAGAAGGGTTAAGAAAGAAAGGTTTCTGGGTATGAATGAGTTTAGAGAGAAAGGAGGAGAAAAGCGCAAAGAAGAGATAAAGAAACGCGCTTCTGCTACGCACTATGCTGCTTATAAACACTGCTGACAAGACATGTCCACCATGCGTGCATGCACAGCAACCACAGCCAACAAAGTTGACTTAACATCCACCAAACACACATCCCAAGACAAAAGCACTCAAAACAGCAAATTATAAAATAAATCAAATAATCAAGCAACATAACACACATCAAACATCCAACTTAGCAACTTGAAATTCTAGGGTATTACAACACACGCCTGTAGCAATCGTTTCTCGCAGGTCAATCTGGAGCTGTGTACGTGGCATCCCAAGAGTTTTGGTCCAATGGTCAGACCTCCCACCGAAAAATGAAACATGGGAGGACGAGGTTGAAGTCACCCTTACTACCGACGACGTTGGCAGATTACCCAACCTACACTCTCAAGATGCACCAAAAGATGAGGAAATGACTATGGTTCAAAGCAACACTGCCTCACTATTACCGTGTTTGGACTCACATGCTTATGACTCTACAAATGTTGAGGGCATAAATGACTCTGGGACAAAGACAAAGCAAGGTACTAATGGGAAATCACATCAACACAATACTCAGAACTGCAGGTCACAAGATTCATTAAATTTTGCGCCTCCCAATGTTATTTCTCCAATGTTTATTGTGCCCACTCCTTCAGCCAATCACACAGGTACCACAGGATTTCCAGCCAATGATGCTTTGCCACATCGCATTCCATCCGTTGATCCAATTGTTGAGACCGATTTTCCTAGAAGTTTCTAGAACCTTGTGGACAAGGTTCTCTTTGATGGGCCGATGGATGTTGCAGCCCAAACATACACAAGGCCCAAGAGGACACCAAAACACCCATGCACTTCAAGGACTACAAGATGGGCTGATCAATTAGAATTAAGATTATCTTTTAGTTAGTTTGTCTTATCTTGCCATTTAGACTTACCGTAATTAGAAGTCAAATTTGTTAGTTTAGATTAGGATAAGAGTTTATCTTTACTGCATTTGAATTCTGTTAAGATTAGAATTTATCTTTGCTGCATTTGAATTCTATTAATCTCTATTTATTTAAGTTGAATAATCAGAAAAGGCATGGAACTTTTGTCAAAAATCTCTCTTCTTGTTTCTGTGATTTCCTTCCATCTTAACTCTTCATTCTTTTCTAAATTCTGGTTACATGACAATGCTACATATACTTAGTGTTTTAACTGTCCAACTTAACTATTTGCTTCAATATAGTTTAGCAAAAATGGACAAAAACCAAGTTCTTAAGATTAATTATTTGTTATAGGCTCAAAAGGGACAAAAAAGAGTGTCATATATGGTTATGAGCACATAGTAATTTATCATAAATTGGACACATTGCGTTAACTCTTCCTTGTTAGAAGAGATGCATATTTTTTCTATAAAAGGAAAATAGAGCACAAGGTAGTAGTGATATTTGAGAATAAAAACAAAACAATAAACAACAAACAGCCAAGCAAACAAAGACTAAATTAAATCCAGAAATTGAGAGTAGCGAAATCTGGGTTGAAGCACACAAAGTGTTATATTTATTGTCTAGAGAAAAACTACATGTGAACCCTTGAACCAATGAACAATGCACCAAATTGTTTTTCAGTAGCAGCTAATAATTCTGATTTTTCTCTAATTGTGTACTATTATGTTTCTTATGTTTATGTCAGTACTTCATAGAGGAAATGGAAGTTTATATAACCGTTACTTTTCCCAATCAATTAACCCAATAATAGCTTAGCATGAATGACCACTACCTATAGTTACTCACGGAAGCTTACAGAGTTCACCCTGAAGTTAGGAAAAGATGATTAAAGATGCTTACAAAGTTGTGGTCTCAGACTATGAGAGAACATGGTGAGGTGGGTGCTTTCTGATGGAAGAGGTCAAAGAGAGAGTGAAGTGGGTGCTCTTTGAGGGAAGACTAAAGTGGGTGCATCGGTGATGTGGTGATGGAAAGGAATGAAAGATGGTCTTCGTTGGTCATGACGGAAAGAAGGAGAGCCAGCCACGGTGCCGCAGTCGCAGACTCATAGTCTTGACTTTCTGGGTTTTTAGGTTTTCAAATTAGGTTATATATTCATTTTTTTATTTTTTTAATGTTATTTATTACGGGACAAGTTTGGGGGCGGGTGCAGGGCGGATATCAGTAATCTCATACTCGCCCTTGCCCCCGCTTTTGTTTAATGGGGAAAACCCGACCCCGAACCCGGTCAACGCGATTTTTTCCTATCAAAATTGGGGTGGTTCAGTTCGATCCCCACGAGGTTGAATTCTATTGCCATGCCTACCCATGTAGTGAAACAACCATTTGGGTCATTTTTTCATTAATTATAATTTAGAATTCGTTTTGAATTATTATAAAAAAAATAAGTAAGTTGTAATATCTGTTACGATTTTTGAATTTTTTTTGTTTTTTAAATTGAAATCTTAAAATATTTTTCGACTTTAGTTAATTTTTTAAAAAATTATGACTTTAAAGTCGTAGAAATATTTTTTTAACTGAAGTGGTAAAATATTTTACGACTTTATTTAATTTTTTATTGAATTTACGACTTTAAAGTCTTATGATTATTTTTTTTTGTTTTTATGACTTTAAAGTCGTTAGGTTCATCACATAAAAATAACTTATGGCTAGACGGAAAGATAGAAATTCGTGTATTGACTGTAGAGTCTACCCTGGAGAATGCGTGGCGACACAATATAAGTTGGTAGTTCTAGAGGTTAGGTTTAACAAAGTTCTTACTTTGAGAAAGAGGGCTCAAAACCCAAGGATAAGATGGTGGAAGCTAAAGGAGGAGAAACAAATAGAGTTTAAGGAAAACATGTTATGTGAAGGACCGTGGGAGTTTACTGGAGAAGCTAATAAGATATGGAATAAGATGACTATGTGTGTTCAAAATGTGGGAAGAAGGGTACTAGGTGAAAGCAAAGGAAACAAAGTTCTTACAAAGGAAACATGGTGGTGGAATGGAGAGGTGCAAGAGGCTATTAAATAGAAGAAGGAGTGATTTAGATCTTTGCATAAATGTCCCAATGATGAGAATTTGAAAAAGTTTAGAGTAGCAAGGAAAGATGCAAAGAAATCAGTGCGGGAAGCTATAGGCAAAGTTTTTGACGATTTATATAAAAATCTTGGGAACAAGGATGGGGAGAAAGGTATTTACAAACTTGCAAAAATGAGGGATAAGAAGAGTAATGACCTCACCCAAGTTAGATGTATCAAGGATGAAAATCAAAAACTTTTGCTAAGGGATGAAGATGTAAGTGAAAGATGGCTAAATTACTTTAACAAACTTTTTAATGAGAATGACGACAAGAGTAAGGTGATTTTGGAGGACGTTTTTGATGATCTGGATAGAAGATTTGTGCGCAAAATTAATACACATGAAGTTAAGGAGACTTTAAAGAGGATGAAGAATAATAAAGCTTTGGGACTTGATGTCGTCCCTATTGAAGTGTGGAAGAGCTTGGAAGATGTGACAATAAAATGGTTGACCAATCTTTTTAATAGAATTCTTCAAACAAATAAGATGCTTGATGCTTGGAGGAAAAGTATGATTGTGCCTATTTACAAAAACAAGGGAGATATTCAGAATTGTTCAAACTATAGAGGCATCAAGCTTATGAGCAATACTATGAAGTTATAATAGAGATTTATCGAACATCGCCTAAGGAGGGAGACTAAGGTGTCCATAAATCAATTTGGATTTATGTCAGGAAGATGTACCATGGAAGATATTTTTTTGATGAGACAATTAATGGAAAGGTATAGGGAAAAGAAGAAAGACTTACATATGGTGTTCATAGATCTTGAGAAATCATATGATAGAATCCCAAGAGAAGTCTTATGGTGGACTCTTGAGAAGAAAAAGGTAACATTAAAGTATGTTAATGCTATCAACGATATGTATGATGGGGCTACAACATGTGTGAAAGCATGTAATGGAACATTTAGGTATTTTCCTATCACGATAGGTGTCCACCAAGGTTCAACTCTTAGTCCTTATCTCTTTGCCTTAGTGATAGATGAACTAACGAAAGATATTCAAGAGGAAGTGTCATGGTGTATGCTTTTTGTAGATGATATAGTGCTTATTGATGAGACCAAAGATGATGTTAATAGGAAATTGGAACTGTGGAGAAACACTTTGAAGTCTAAAGGATTCACAATAAGCAAGAGCAAGACAGAGTATATGAAGTGTGAGTTTTCACGGGGAAGAGATGGTGATCAAGGCATAGTGCATCTACTTGGTCAAGAGGTACCCAAGAAAAATGTTTTTAGATACTTGGGATCAATGTTGCAAAAAAGTGTGAGATTGATGAGGATGTAAATCATAGAATTAGAACAGGATAGATGAAATGGCAGAGTGCATCGAGATTTTTGTGTGACCGCAAAATTCCCCTTAAGCTAAAAGGAAAATTCTATAGAACAGCTGTAAGACCGGCAATGTTATATGGAGCAGAATGCTGGCCAGCACGAGGCAACATGGGATAAGAAATGAGGATATTCGACGAAAGGTATCAGTGGTACCAGTATGTGAAAGATGAAGGAGCATAGATTGAGGTGGTTTTGGCACGTTATAAGATGACCACTGTATGCTCCCGTAAGAACAAGAGTTTGTTACCAAAAGCTCGACACAAAGAAAGGTAGAGGTCGACCGAAACTTACCTAGGAAAAGATAGTGAAACAAGACCTAATGGAATGAGATATAAATTGGCGGACGGTATGTCTTAGAACAGAGTGGAGAAAAGCTATAAGCTTGGTGGAGGGTTAAATTCATTAGTAGTTCTATGTTCCAGTTGTTTTCATTGTTTTTGTTCTTTTCCTCTTCTTTTCTCCCTTCTTTTATTTTATTTTAGCTTTTTTTTTCTTCTCTTTTGTTTTATCTTCAATTTATCATTGAGTTCATTTACCACTAACTCCAATTAACTTGGGTTAAAGGTGTCGTTGATGTTGATGTATGTTGTATGACTTTAAAGTCATTAAATTTTTTTTTATGATTTCAAAATCATTTAAATTTTTTTATGTTTGATTAAATTTTTTTTATGACTCATTAAGTTATTTTTTTTCACACTTCAAATGAAGTTGTTTTTAATTTTTTTTAAAACCATATAAAATATAGAAAAAATATTAAATAAAATCATATACAAAATATTAAATAAAATTAAAAAAATATATTTATTAAATAATTAAATTAAAAATTATTTATAATTTTTTAAACAAATATATGAAAAAAATAGAATTAATTTTATAAAAAAATTAGAAAAATATACCAAATTAAAAAAAAATTAACAATTTTATAGTCATAAAAAAAATTATTCTTACAATTTTAAAATCGTTAAAAATATTTACTAAAATTGTAAAATATTTTATAATTTCAATTAAAAAAATTACTCTTGTAAATTTAAAACAAAACTGAAATTATAAAATATTTTATAATTTAACGTTAAAAAAAATAGTACTTTCAGTTTAAAAATAATAATGAATATAACGATTTATCCATTTTTCAATAATATTCAATCCCAACCCCCAAATGCTGATAATCAAAAAATAATCTCAAATGGTCGTTTTGCCCACCCACGCTTCACCAACCTCACCTTCCGTACAATTTCTCACTCTTCTCCTTTGCAATCCTCCGCGTTGTAGTGCTGCTACAGGGTAGCATGGCAATCGATGTGTCCGTGCACCACTAGAGCCGCTCTCCTATATTTTCTCCCTTTTTCGGTAAATATTTTGGGGATTGGGTCTGTTCTGCTCAAAGAGAACAGAAATGTCCAACAAGAATGTTGGGTAATTGATGTAGGATCAGACTCTCCTTCTCTGAAGATGCCTATGGAGATGAAGCACCTCCAGGAAGAATATCACAACAAGGGAAAACACAACACGAGTGACGTGCAGTGTTAATGGAAAAGAGGGAGTCAGAATTGTGTGTACCTTTCTCCATGGAGGATATTCTATTTATAAGATACTGACCTGGACCTTGGTGGAGTGGTGGTTGAAGCACACTTATCTTTGATTAAGATATTCGAATTATCTAAATGAAGCAGCAGTTGTGATATTCATTATATCTTCTGTTCTTTGATATTTGTTATATCTTTTATCTTTTGATGGTTGAGAAGTTTGAATATTTGAACTTTATAAATGGGCCTATCTTTTATCCGTAACAGATGCCCCCCAGCCCGGTTATCTAACACTCTGGATGGCCGGGATGTATCAGTAGATAGGTCCATGCTATGTTGAATCCAGAAACTTTGTGCCGAGGTGGGTTACTGTTACTTGCCCCATGCCGAGATAATCATCCCGGCTCACAAAGCTTGTTTAAGACGTTTCCAACTACTGTCGAACTATCACTTGTCTTTTCAATGGTAACTTGAACAGCTATGGTCCTCGGGAAATGAAGCGTCTTCGTCCTCACAACTGACACGTATCCCAATCATTTAATGCTGCTATTTCTTTGCATGCTTTAATCATTTTGTTTTTGCAGGACTGACACACTCCCTGTTGCCCATCTCTTCATGTCTGCTAATCGCTGATTTCAAGTTTTGTAGCCATAATTGACCCGAGTTCCACTAGAAAGCCGAGCTTCATCTTACCCATTTATTTGAACTACCGAGATAGAACGTCCATGATGGAAGTTTTACAGCCGTGATCGATAATCCCGGCTTCAAAACTGGTTTGCCGAGGCTTGTTTAGGAAGACAAAAGGTGGTCTTTTTAGTTTCTCTTGATGACACTTCTGCTTGCATCATTTAATGCGCCTCTTCCATTCCCCATGCCTTAATCATGAGTTTTAAATTTTCTTCCTATTCTGTCCCATATGTAGCATGGAAAAGGTCATTTATACCCTTAGTGACTGATCATATCTTGGAGGCTGCATTTCTGAGATGTTTCATGAGCAGTTTTTGGCGGTTACTTGCTTTTTAATTTCCTTGGACCCCCCATTCGTCTTCATTCTTCCTCCTTTGCATTTCTGTGTCCATTCTCTGTCAAATCCTCTCTACTCCAACACCTTCTGAAGTTCCAAATCTCTCGAAGCTTTCAGGTATTTACTACTTTCCTGTATTCGATTGCATTGTATTCAATTTCTTGCATTCACTTTCTATTCTTCCCTTCACCTTTCTTCTATTCTTATAGAGTTTTCCGCTTCCTTAAATTAGGTATTTTGTTCTAGACTTTTTTCCTTCCCCTCTTTCTTTTCTATATTACAATGGAACTTACTCCAAAGGAGGAAGCATTTGTTCATAAGAATGTTCCCCCCAAATCTGCATTCTGGTTTTGGGGTATCACTCTTTCTGATGAAGAAAAGAAAAAGGATCTGTTAAAGGCTCCCTCCGGGGGTTCGGGGGTTCCAAAAAGGTCTCAACCTAGTCTTCCTTTCACTCGTAGACGTAAAGGCATTCGCATAGGTTCAAATTGCAGTAGGATGAGTCCACATTACTACAACAGGCTCTTTCAACGTCGGTCATTTGAGGCCTACGAAGTCGGTTTCGAAACCGTCTTTGTATGGGACGACGTCAAAAATCCAGGATACAACGTCGGTTTTTATAAGGACCAACTTTGATTTTTATTTTTTATTTTTTATTTTTATTTTTAAATTCGAACAATCTAAGACGGTTATTTTAAAAAACTGACTTAGAATAGCAACTTTCAAAGACGGTATTTACAAAAAAACCTACTTAGAATTACATTAATTTTTTAAAAAAACAAATTACAGAAATGAATTTAAGTCGATTATTTAAAAAAACCGACTTTGAATGGTAGGATACAAAGTCGGTTATTTAAAAAAATTGACTTTGAATAATAGGATATGAAGACGGTTATTTAAAAAAACTGACTTTGAAACCTAGGATACAAAGACGGTTATTTAAAAAACCGACTTAGAAAGATTGGATACAAAGACGTTTATTTTAAAAAATCGACTTAGATTGTACGATATAAAGACGGTTATTCAATAATAACCGACTTTGATGTTCCCAATTTTCTTTAAAACGCTGTTTATTTTGGATTTCCCATTAATTAACAAAATAGTCAAATGTGCACCTATTTCTTCACCATATAATCCAACAAACAATTGACTGCAATTAAAATGAACCAAGATTAAATCATAGGCAACAATTTAGACAAGTATTGATGACTTAACCAATATTTTTAACATTTGATGAATTAGTTAAATGTGGACAAGTTTTGATCTTGTAATACATTCTCAGCAATATGAACCAAGTAATTAAAGATATCCATGCCTACCTTCCAGGAATGCATTCCCAGCATTAACTGACCAATAAATTAAAGATAGTTTGGGACAATTAATTGCACTAAATAACTTAAATTTTGCAATATCATGAGAAAGAAATTTTAAAGGTAGCCCCCTAACAAACACCATAAAAATAAAAATAAAGTCATCAGTGCCAATTTAACAAATATATTATGATTCATAGAAACTTTCCCATTGGGTATATATGAGTAGAAAAATAAATGTACTGCTCTCGGAGATTTAGATGCTACACAAGAGGGTTGGTTGTTCGACAAATCCCAAAGTTTTACCTGTGACAAACAATAGCAGTCAAATGAGATGAATTCCAATCTGCAAAGTACAGTATACAGAAAAATAACAAAATTGACTTCACTATTACCGTTTTGTCCATGGATCCAGTGGCAAGAAGCTGCAGGCGTGAAGTCATGTCAACAGGGCACAGGTTAATCTAAAATACATACATAACCCGTTGATATTCTAACCAAAATGTTGAAGATACATACATTGGGTGCTGATGGATTATAGGATGCTGAGGTAACAGCTCTGTCATGTGCATGAAGTGTAAATGTACAACTCATGATGAGGAATCAGAGTTGGCAGTCCGAATATCAAAACCCTTGACAATACCATCTTCAAGACTCACCTAACAGAACAATTAAATCACTATTAGTGAACCAATACCTGTCCATCCAAGAAATCAAAATTGAAATTTGATCTGACAGAATAAGTATTGGTCTGACAGAATAAGTATTGGCCTCTCCCACCCCCAAACCCTTTTTGTCTGATATAAACTAAATAATCATAAATAAATATAAATATACTGGGAAGTTAGTAGCTAAAAGAATGTTGGTAATTATTTTATCATAAAATGAAAAAAAAGTGCTAGTATGCTTTATCAAAAAAATGTAAAGAAAAAAAAGAGAAGAAATGTTAGTACTCAGGTCTTAGAAATAATTATAACACACCACAAAAGAGTGCTCAGAATGCTTATCCCATGCCAAGCTCTCTACATCAGCTGTGACTGACCACTTATAGCCAGAATGTGATGGCATCCTTCCATCCTTCTGCAAAGTGTAAAAGCTATAAATATAAGATAACTAGATGAATTTTTAAACAAAAAAAAAACAATATTTTTAATTGGAATGCCTCTTTTAGCACATCAATATACAACCAAAGTGTACAGTATAATAAGTAATCAATGGCAGAGCAAAATACAGAAAAGCTGAGTAACAAAGGAATATTGGATCATTACCAAGACAACAGTATGATCAAATGAACCATTAAGAAGAACCTGTGCTGCATGATGATTCCAAGCAACTGCTTGAACCTGCAAGGATAGATGGACAAGACATAAAAAGTAACAAAATTCAGAAAACACTAAAAGATATACCCAAACTTTCTGAATAACTGATGGCTTGAATAACTTAATTTTGAGGTAATCATGTGATTCTAAGGGATTGAAATTAACAAAACTGTAGAACAAACCTTTTTCCCCTTTTTCTTTTTCTCTTCAAATCCACCCAAAACCACACATGGCTGCACCTCATCAATCTGAGAGCAAAGGAAAATTACAAGGTATTCAGAAAAAAATATATTTCTTTTTGTATATGAAGTTTCAGACAGCACAGTTAAATTTATATACTCAAACCACTTACAACATCAAGGTCCCAAATTTCTATGGAAGGTTCCATTGAACCAATAGCTATGAAGTTCCGTGTGATCATATTAAAATTATTTTAAGCTAATAAGATAAAGCAAAGATATGTCAAGCAGGTATCAAGTTAAATTTTGAGCACAAATTGCAATGGTGGTGATTTCAGGTAGTCAAAACCTAGAAAGTTACTTGAACTTAAGAAATTTATTAATGGTCTACCCATCAGAAGTTAACAGCACATACTAATCTCACTCTATTTTCTCATGAAATAATAGAATCGTTAGGGATAATGCATGAACATAAGAATTAAGAAAAGTAAAAGCTGGTGCCCTTTGCTGCAACCAAAAAACACCAATCATACAATTTCCCTGCATCACAATCATCCCTAATGCGTAAAATTTACTTACCAATCATATTACTTCCGTAGGCCTTGGGTTGTCATGAGTTAGATTAACATGAATGATGTGCAATAAAAATGGACCTAACGTAAGTATGCACTCCATGAATCCCAAAACAGCATAAGATAGCAAAGATACTTAAATAACTTCTGACCTGATCTTTATTGTATTGAACTTTGATCATTGATGTTCTTGTGTGTGTAAAGTACATGCTTGCCATTATCACCATTTTTATCAGGATGTAACTCGCCAACATACCCTTAAACATGAATAAATAAACCTTTTACAATGATCAACCAATGAAGTGCAAAATCAAATCAAATAAAGAGAAAGTGGCAGTTGTAGGCATACCCCACAATGGAAGGTCATCTGAACTTGTGATTAGCACATGGACGACCAACAAATAGAAAAACCATGGAATGAAAGAAGGCCAAGAGTAAGTTATTCAGAAAAATTATAAAGCCTATTCTAATTTATATGCACTCCAGTATCTAGCTATGTTTGCTTCGTAAAAATTAAATAAATAAATAAATATTGCAACAATATTGTTAAAAAAATTCAGAGAATGGAGAAACAGGGAAGGCATGTTATGTTAAGATTTAGGAAAAGTGAAACAAAGGAGTGACCATAATATTTCGGATACAAGAGATTGTGCCTACATTGTAACCCATACACTGTAGAGACTAAATGAGGAAAAAAATATCAGGGAAAGTTACAAGCAAATCACCTGGGAAACGCAGCATATGTGTCTTTAGGTGCTCCATTACTCTTCTTTCCATTATCAGCTGCTGTTGTCATTACAAGGTTCTTATGATCAAAATTGTCACCCCAAACTTGTGATTTGCTGGGATATTGATAAACAACACTAGTCTTTTTGGCCATTGGACTTTGCTTTTAAAAAGGAATTGAATATGCCAATAGCTATATGGCCAATCAGCACTTATGCTATATTAATTTGGCGTGGAGAATTAAGAACGTAAATGCATGCACCATTACAATATATATAGGTGATGTGGAGCTAGGAAATGAAAAAAAGTGGCACATGCCATTAAGGTATAATATAAAATTCACTTCATTGTAGTTTTATTCTATTTATTGTGGTTCATGTAAGATTTTAGGAAAACTAGAACATATCAAATGAATTGGGAACAACCATAAGCTATTGCAGCTATTGCAGGGTTGAGCAAAATGTTGTGCTCCAATCAAGAGGAGAATCGAAATCAATTACATGCTGAGACTCCATGCATGTAGTATGTCATAAATACCGTATGATCTAATTTATAGGTATGTCATAAATAAACAACTCATCAATTTACATGTCATATGTGCATCATTAAGGGAGCAGTCAAAATGACAAAGCCATCCATCAAACAAGAATGTTTGCCACATATAAAATCCCTCTAAGTTGAGGGGAAAAACAAGTAAACTTGTTACATTAATTAGATGCCACATCCAATAAGATAAATACCGTATGATCTAATTTATAGGTATCCATCACATGTCTATGTCTAGCATACGTTTGTTCAATATATTGTTGTATCCTTGAGGATCACACTTAGTTCTCATATGTTTAAACTTAGGTTCCAAAATGTGCTTGACATGTATACACCAGGGTAAAGAAAACAGTTTCAATAACATATAAAACTATCAGTTAAACTTGCAAGCAAAGATAAATTGCAGAGGAACATATATAGGTACCTCTGGTAACCAGTTTCAGCTCCAGCTTTCAAAACATGCCTGAGACGAGAAGTCCAGCGAGGGGATCTAGAAACTTCACTCCAATAATAGACCCTCCTAACATGGAGATGAAAATCTATTGTTAGTGAACATAAGCAAGACCCAAGACATAAATGGATCAAGTATCCAAAGTCATAGCCTGGACAAATACTTAGAGGATGAGGATCTTACAGCAAGCACTCATTATGGAAGACCAGAAAAAGAAAGAAAAAAAAGGAATTAAGCCAACTTTTAGTTAATAATTACCCCAGAGAAATATTCAGTTAGTAGTTATATCTAGTTAGCGTGTTAGTTGAGTGACAACATTAACTAGTTATATTAACAAATATAGTAGGATGCAGATTTCCAAACAAATCATAATTAAGATGATTGATGCAGTTTTTATCGGTTAAGATGATTAATTTGTTAAAACAAAAATGAAAATCTTATTGTAAACTGGCCAGTCATATATATCAGATATTCTTATCACTTCAATTAAGTCAATTACTGTGAATTTTGGATGAAATTTGAATTTACTTAATTTTATTTTTTCTAAATTTTATTTTATTAAAAAAATTGAGTGACACTGTTTAGTAATATATCTTTCTCATCTTTACTCATTATTTTTAAATTAAAATTTAATATTTATTTTAAAAAGTTGTCATTGTTTCAAAAAATAATTTTGTATCATGATACAAAGTGTTTACCATTAATAAAATATAATTTATATGTTAAAAATATTATAAATTATTTTGTTTTCTAGAAAACAGTATTTAAAACTTGAAAGTGACAAGAGATGAAGAATTAAAAGCAATGAAGTTTGATTCCTTCACCTGATTGTAAGCAAGTGCAATAAAGAGACAGCTCCACGCATGAGACCAGCCCACCAAATTGTTATCTGTGAAACAAGATCATCGCAGGAATGTAATGCCTCAGTTATCAAGAGCTGAAGACCCTGACAAGGAAACTGGAGGAAAGCACATACTTGTTTTAACTCAATTTTCACAGATTGAGACTTCTTAAGCAAGTTGGATAAGAAGGACAAAGGGAAAATAAATGCAGCTCTTCCCACTAAAATCTTTTACCTTTGACTTACAATTCGCCACTTTTCTATATTTAATGCATCCATCCCCACATAGAGGAAGATAAAGATTCAGCAATGAATGACAAAGTGGCAAAAACATGACTGCAGCAGGGAAATTAAAATCAGTTAAGTAGTATCATTAGCAGCAATCTTGTACATGCCTAATGAATGTATGAAGAATTTCACGTACTTAGTTGGCACTCTTGAACTCTCTGTCACATTATGCCACGTGTAGTGAGACATAACAATGCCACAAAAGAAAACAGTCAGAATGGCACTTAAAGAAAATAATTGCCAAAGAAATAAATTGGTTAGCATTGGAATTTTTTACACTACAAAGGTGGTCACGTTTCAGACAATTTTCTTACTTCAGATAGCATATATGGAAGGTATGCCATGAGTACCATGAGAGCAACCTCACGGTCTGTAGAATGCCTGGGATTTGTCAG
>CM023945.1:2414034-2440095 GCA_013407115.1 Glycine latifolia | reverse complement strand
TGATAGAGGTAGATGGGGCCAAGTGTACTCTAGGAGGTGTAAATAGGAATAGTTGCTGATATAACAGAATAGGAGTTAGTAAAAACTAACTAACTCAGCCAATGTATAAATAGGAGAGAAGAGAGAATGAGAGGATATGAAAAGAAGTGTAATAGGAGGTTGTGATTTCCCTCAAACGAAACACACAGTAATAGCAGGAGTTCACTACAATTCTGACTAAGATTCATTCTGTAATTCCATTTTCGCATTCCTCTGACCCAGTTCCTATTAACTGGTATCAGAGCTCCGATCTTGGAGCCGTGGGCTGATTAATGGTGCAGAAAAACAACGGGAGAATGGAGGCGAGGTTGGACATGATGGAACGCGTTGTAGAGGAGAAGCGCGACACTATGGAAACGCGTCTGCGATCCATGGAAGACGCGATTCAGAAGCTTGCGGCGGTGTGGGAACAACCGGCGGCTGCGGCGAAGGCTAAAGAGGAGGAATTGCGGGCCAGAAGCAAGGAAAACGCCGGAATCGCGGGTAGTCGATGGCGGAATCTTGAATTACCTCTTTTTATGGGTGAAGATCCGTTGGGTTGGCTTTCCAAAATGGAAAGGTACTTCCGACTGCAATTTACACGAGAGGAGGATAAGCTGGAGGCTGTGATGATGGCGATGGAAGGGGATGCACTGGGCTGGTATCAATGGTGGGAATCTTGGAACCCAAATCATTCTTGGGAAGGGTTCAAGATTGTGGTTGTGCAAAGGTTCCAAGGTGCTAATCTCAGAAGCCCATTTCAGTTGCTATTAGCCTTGAAACAGGAGACAAATGTGCAAGAATTCATTGGGCATTTTGAAAAATGTGTAGGAACAGTGAAAGGGTTGGAGAAATCTTTTTTAATGGAAATTTTTCTTAAAGGATTGAAGGAGGAAATCAGCACTGAGGTGAGATTGCATGAACCCAGGAGCTTGATGGATACCATGATCAAGGCTCGGCAGATTGAGGAAAAAAATTGGGTTTTGAGTAATATAACAAGGACTAGGAAAGTTAACAATTCTTTCCAAAGACCTACCTTCTTTGGATCACGAACAAGAAGAGAATGGCAGCCAGGAGGAGTTAGAGGAGGTGAACAAACAACAATGGTGATATCTGGAACAGAGATGAAAGTTGGAGGGGAAATGAAAGGTGGATGAGAAGGATGGAATAGGAGGAAGCCTATGCAGAGGTTATCTCCTATGGAGGTTAGTGAAAAAATGAAAAAAGGGGAATGTTTCACTTGTACTGAAAAGTACCATGTGAATCATGTATGTAAAAATAAACAATTGAGGATTATGATCATGGAGGAGGATGAGGAAGGGAGTGATGTAGAGGAGGGTGAAAGAAAGGAAATTGAAAAGAAAGAAGAGCTGTACCAGCTTTCTTTGTACAACATTCAAGGATTTACACATAAAAAATCTCTTAAGATGTGGGGAGAGGTTAAAGGTAGGAAGGTAGTGGTGTTAATAGACTGTGGAGCTACTCACAATTTTATATCCATGACAGTGGTGAGAGAATTGCAGCTGGAAGTGACACCTACACAGCCATATTTTGTGGAAGTTGGGGATGGACATAAGGTGAGATGTAAGGGAATGTGTAGAGAATTACCCATAGAATTGCAGGGGTTAAAACTGGTTCAAAATTGTTATTTGTTTGACTTAGGAGGAGCTGAGTTAGTATTGGGAATGGAGTGGTTGGCTGGTTTGGTGGAAGTGAAGGCGAATTTTGAGAAAATGTCAATGATTATGAAGATTCAAGATAAGGAAGTGGAGTTAAAGGCTGAACCAGAATTGATTAAGGTTGTTGTTAGTTTGAAATTGATCAATGGGAATTTAGAGGAAGATGATCAGAGGTTTTTGGTGGATGTGATGGAAGCAGAAAAAACAAAAGAAGCAGCAGCAGTACCTGCAAAAATCTAACAGATCCTGAAGCAGTTTGAAGGAGTTTTCACTGAACCAACAGAATTGCCTCCCCATAGGGAAAGAGATCATGCTATCACACTGCTGCCTGGTAATAAAATCCCTAATTGCAGACCTTATAAATATCCACATTATAAAAAAGATGAAATTGAAAGATTAGTGGGAGAAATGTTGAAGGCTGGAATCATTAGGGCCAGCACTAGCCCATTTGCAAGCCCTGTAATTTTAGTGAAGAAAAAGGATAATAGCTGGAGATTTTGTGTGGATTATAGGCAGTTAAACAAAATCACTGTTCCTGACAGGTTTCCTATTCCTGTCATTGAAGAATTACTAGATGAAATTGGAGGTGCACATTGGTTTTCTAAGCTAGACTTAAGAGTTGGCTATCATCAAATTCGAATGAAGGATGAGGATATTCACAAGACAGCTTTTAGAACACATGAAGGGCATTATGAATTTTAGTGATGCCCTTTGGATTGACCAATGCTCCCTCAACATTTCAAGCATTGATGAATGAAGTGCTAAGGCCTTTGTTGAGACAGTTTGTACTGGGTTTTTTTTATGATATCCTAGTTTATAGCAAGGATTTGGATGAACACAAGCTGCATCTGCAGGTAGTTTTGCAGATTTTACAGCAACAAGAGTTGCATGTGAATGAAAAGAAATGTACTTGGGCTCAGCAATCTTTGGAGTATTTGGGCCATTTGAGAGGGAGTGCAGGCAGATCCAAAAAAATTAGCAGCCATGAGCAAATGGCCTATTCCTCAGGATATTAAGAGTTTGAGGGGATTCCTAGGGTTGACAGGATACTATAGAAGATTTGTGAAGGATTATGGGAAATGGGCTCAGCCATTGAATGCTTTATTGAAAAAAAATGCATTCAAGTGGACTAAGGAGGCTGAGAAATCTTTTGAGAAGCTGAAAAAAATGATGAGTACATTACCTGTGTTAATGGTTCCTGATTTTTCTAAACCATTTGTACTGGAGACTGATGCATCAGGAGTGGGATTAGGAGCTGTGCTGTTACAAGAGGGAAGGCCCTTGGCTTTTTGGAGCATGGCTCTATCGGGTAGAGGACAGCTTAAATCAGTCTATGAAAGAGAGCTGATGGCAGTGGTTCTAGCTGTAAAAAGATGGAGACATTACTTGCTGGGAGGGAAGTTTATTATAAGGACTGATCAGCAAAGCTTGAAGTTTTTAAATGATCAGAAATTAATGACTGAGGAACAATTTAAATGGGCTGCAAAACTGATTGGGTATCATTTTGAGATTCAATATAGGCCTGGAAAAGAAAACATTGTGGCTGATGCTTTGTCTAGACAATTTCATTTTTCTACTATTTCTTTGGTACAAGAAGAGGAGTGGACAGATTGGGAAGAGGAATTGAAAGTAGATCAACCATTATATGAGCTTTTTTAGGGAATTGTTACTAAGACAATGGAAAAACCTAGCTATGAAGTGAAAGAAGGAAGGTTGTATTATAAAGGCAGGCTAGTGCTACCAAAGAACTCTACTTGAATTCCTTTAATTTTGAAGGAACTGCATAATTCCCATATAGGAGGGCATTCTGGGTTTTTTAGAACATATAAAAGGGTGACTGATGTGGTTTTTTGGCAAGGAATGAAGAAAGATATTAAGGAGTATGTGGCTGAATGTGATACATGCCAAAAGAATAAGAGCAGCACGTTGTCTCCAGCTGGATTACTTCAACCATTACCTGTGCCAACCAAGGTATGGTCTGATATATCCATGGATTTTATTGGAGGGTTACCAAAAGCACAAGGAAAGGATACTATTCTAGTAATAGTAGATAGGCTGACTAAATATGCACATTTTTTGGCCTTGTGTCATCCATACACAGCTAAAGAAGTAGTTGAACTTTTCATTCAGGAAGTGGTAAGACTGCATGGCTTCCCTACTTCTATAGTTTCTGATAAGGACAAGCTGTTCATGAGTTTATTTTGGAAGGAGCTGTTTAAAAAAGCTGTATCAAATCATGAATAGGTGTTTGGAAGTCTATTTGAGATGCATGACAGGCAGCAAACCCAAGCAGTGGCCGGCTCATTTGGTTTGGGCAGAGTTTTGGTTTAATACTAATTACAACATTTCTGCCAAAATGTCTCATTTTGAAGCACTCTATGGAAAGAAGCCTCCTTTATTAATTAAAGGAGCTGATATTCCTGCCAAGTTGGAAGAAGTTAATCAACTATGCAAGAACAGAGATGAGCTTTTGCTGGAATTGAGGGAAAATTTGTTGAAATCACAAGATCAAATGAAAAAACATGCTAATAAGCATAGGAGGGAGTTGACTTTTGAAATTGGAGATTGGGTTTTTCTCAGAATACAGCCCTATAGAATGAGATCCCTGGCCAAGAAACAAAATGAAAAATTGAGTCCTAGATTTTATGACCCTTATAAGGTCATCCAGAAGATAGAAGCAGTAGCTTACAAGCTGGAACTTCCGATTGGAAGTAAAATTCATCCTGTATTTCATGTATCCTTGCTAAAGAAGTCAGTTAAATCAAATTGCTCTCCTCAACCATTACCAGCAGTCATGGATGAGCAGTGGGAACTTCAGATGAGACCAGAAAAAATTCTGCAGCAAAGACAGAATGAACAGTAGCAGCAGGAAGTTTTGATCAAATGGCAAGGCCTACCTCATCATGAGAATAGCTGGGAATTGGCTGAAGAAATGAAGAAAGTCTTTCCAGATTTGGACCTTGAGGACAAGGTCCAGCTTCAAGGGGAGGGTATTGATAGAGGTAGATGGGGCCAAGTGTACTCTAGGAGGTGTAAATAGGAATAGTTGCTGATATAACAGAATAGGAGTTAGTAAAAACTAACTAACTCAGCCAATGTATAAATAGGAGAGAAGAGAGAATGAGAGGATATGAAAAGAAGTGTAATAGGAGGTTGTGATTTCCCTCAAACGAAACACACAGTAATAGCAGGAGTTCACTACAATTCTGACTAAGATTCATTCTGTAATTCCATTTTCGCATTCCTCTGATCCAGTTCCTATTAGTCAGTAAATGAATTAGGGAATAATGGCTAACAGTGTACTGAGATATTTCATTGTTGTGGTTAAGCATATTCAAAAGTAATGGAATTTAGAATTAACCTTATCAACTTGCCAAAATAGAGCTTCTTAAGAATGAAGGCACTGAGCAATCCAGCCTGAAAAACATAATTATACCAAATATATATCAATAATCACAAGCAAATTGCCAGAACATCAGGAAAGAAGAGGGGGCAGAATTAGAAAGTGGCAGGAAAACTTACAAATATTCCCAACACAGTGCTTGCAATGAATAAATACAAAAAATTCCCTAATAATTGTAAGGCAATGGTTAAGTCAATGTGAGAGAGTCAAAATTCTGAATTGCTTTGAAGAGAACTATGGAGGTAGCATCATTTACTACCCGCTCCCCAAAGACCAGGCTATATAGTAGGGAGTCTCGTCCTGATTAAGAACCTAAAGCATCCACATACACATCATCATTTTCAATACAATAAGGGAAAATTAAAACAAGGGTTTGCATTTAAGTCCAACAAATTACTGTAAAAGAAGGAGGTAATTTAAGCACACCTAGAAAATCTCCAATCTTGAGGGAACCAATGTCCAATTTCTGAAAAAAGTGTATGGCACCTATTCAAAATAAATAAGATTTATAAACAAATTGGGACACAAAGGCGCTAAATACCAAATACGAATTGTTACTACTTTGTAATGTAATTTATAAAATAAGCATTAATTGATGGCTTCAATTACCTAGTGATATTATGCAGAATGATATCAAAGTACCAACTGCACCAAAGAGCATTATAGTCATAAAATTGCAGAAAAATTGTTTCTTCTTCACCTGAAACCTGGAACGGTTAAAGAATAAATTGAAATTGAAGTCAGTCTAAGAGAAGCAAGCACAGTTGGTATTCACAGAAGGGAGGGTGACGGGGGATTGCTTATACATATTGCAGCATTCAATTTTATTTTTTTTTAAATTATAATTCTGATAAATGTCCTTATTAGGAGAATCACCATCAACCTCAACCAATTGTATCAAATCATGGCCTAGGAGAACCCTCAAGACCAAGACGAAGAAAGCATATAAACCATCAATGTGGGTGTGAATCATGTCATACCCAAATCATTTTTCACCCAATTTAAATATCTGAGGTGAAAAATAATTAGACAGGTATAACTGCTAGAGCCTTGAAATTTCATGGACACCCATGTTAGGATGGATTCCTTTCATGTCAATTTGAAAGCTTTTTTGTTCAAGGATATGTGAGATGAGGTTTGGGTAGGGAGAGAACTGTAAAATGGACTCGAAATTAGTTTTGACTGAGAATCTTCGACAGTGATTAAGGAAAAAGACGATGAAAAAAACCTAAAGAAACCTGATTCTGCGAACGTTATGCAGGAAATTAATGAGGGTAGACGAATAATGTTGATGAGTAAGAACTACATACTAGATTCTTAGGTGGACTTGTTTAGGACAGAACAAATGCACACCATATACAATAGCAACGAAAAACTTAAGGAAGAAGGGAGAACGCACCGACGAAGCCGTTGGGTGTCCAGGTTAAGCAACGCAGGCATCATGACTCATGATAATGCCGTTTGTTTAAGCAACGCAAGCTAGCGTGCCCACTGGTGCTTCGCGAGGGAGACCTTCAATGGAGGTTAGGGATTTTTGTGACAAAGGGTCGGGGCGCAGAGAAAGGAGGGATTAATTTGTTTTTCAAATTTTAAAAAGAATCAAAGTTGGTTCTTATCAAAACCAACTTTGAATAATGGAAGACTACGACGGTTATTATATAACCGACTTTGTATGATGGTAAACAACGACGGACATGATGAGGACCGACGTCGTTTTTGTAGTAATCTTCAAAAAATTACAAAATTGCCACCGGTTAATTTAAGACGTCGGTTTTTTAACGACCATCGTGGATCGCACGTCGTGGAATACTCCTTTTGTAGTAGTGCAATCAGAAATTTTAGCTGATAGGACTCTTGAACAGGCTTCTTCTGTCAAATCTGGGTTTACACATTCTTTGAATAATTTTCGCTCTTCTAGGACTAAGAGATCTTCTAGAAATATGTCTAAACGTCTAAGTCCCTCCCCAGCCACTAGTACCAATTCTTCACTTATTGTCAACCCGAACTCTTTAGAACCTACCTATGAAGTTTACTTTGAGCCCTGCTCGAAGTGTATGGATGATGTAACACCCCAATATTTTATTTATTGAATATGGATCTAAGAAAATACTTTAGGACGAATGGAAAATTATAATTCACTATCTAGAGAGATTTTTAGCACTTAATACACATTTTGAAATAAAATTCCATTTAAGCTATTCTAATTATTAGAAAATTTTATAAAAGTGATGAACATAATATTAGGAGTTTTCTTATAATTATAAGTTAAATAGATTTATTTATTAAGATGGATTAGTGATGTTATAAATAAAAGAAAACAAGTGTAGTATTGTTTGTTGAAGCTAGCTAACCGTATGATCAATAATGGAGGGGAAGGATGGAGTTATTCATAAGTTCATGTGCAAATAAATTAACTAGGAGCCAAGCTAATCAATTAGGAAGAAACAAAAGACAAAGTATATGGCACTACAAGAAATGACCACGGTGAGAAGAAAAGAGAAAAAAAAAAAAAACAAAATCATGTATTATTGGAAGCAAAGGTGCTACGGTCAAGGAGGAAGAAAAAAAAATCTGGACCAGCTTTGTATGATTAAATCTCACGTGGATTAGCCAAGGTAAAAGGAGAGGTGGGCCAATTCAAGAGCAAGGAAAATTAGCAAGTGGTAAAGCATAGTGCAGATTTTTAAAAAGACAAGAAGAATCTTTGACTTAATAAGATAAGGTCCAAAGAAACACAAGGAATATGCATTAAATGGCAAAGAATAAAAGTCACATGGTCTTATCCCTAAGCTTACCATCCGTGCAATCAAGGAAGCAAAGATCAAATTGAATTCTTCCAAAACCAAGGTCTAACCGTGCAGAATTTGGAAAAAAAAAAAAAGGAATAAAGCCATTAGACAAAGCATATTCTATATTCTCTTAAAAGGAAGAAAAAATCTGCTTGAGACAGCCACGTGACCTTGCAGAATTTTGGACCAAGAAGTCAAGCTTTCAACCAATAAAATTAAAGCAATTATGGAACCATGCTATATAAGGAAAGGAATGAAGAAAATTGGGGTCAGCCACTAAAGTAGAAAACCGTGCAGTTTTTTTTACCCCACTACCTTTGAACTTTGTTTTCAAGCTTTATTTAAATTTCCACACCAAATACTCCACCGTACACACTTCTCTCACTTTAAGCCATCATTTTCACAAACATTCCTCAAAGAGAAGCAAGGCCACGTGAAGCTTGATCAAAGGAGCAGCTGTTCATTTTTTTTGAAGACACTTGAGGTATAGGGAGGTTTTGATAAATGAAGTTTAAATATTAAACTATACTTAAGATCACTATTTAATTTAGTAAAGAATTAAGTTGATGAATGGAATAGAAATAGAAAATTAAGATGGGTAATTGGGAAATAAATAAATTTGATCTAACTCTTTATTTAATGTTTAATGGTTCAGATTTATGTATTGGAAATTTTCTTGATTAGATAATAGTATAGATGATTTTTTATCTAGTAACATCTCTTGAATTTTATGTAGATAATTTGTTGCTTCTATTAATTGTGTATTATGCTAATTACATATTCTTCTAATTATTTATCTTAGACAATCTTTTGACTAATTATTTTGTATAAATGGAATGTTTTATAAGTCATAGATAAAATATATTTCATGTTCCTTAAGCTAATTTATTTTGAAATGAACCTCATATAAGTTCTAACTATTTCTTTTGTATTATCTCTTAAGGAATTATTTTGTTGTTACTTGTTAAATTTTTATTCCGCTTTATGGTTGTTATAACTATTCTAACTTAATCAAGAAGATATAATAATGTTAAAATAGATAATTAGAAGCTTATTTCTGTGAGGTGTGATGAAACTGTATGACACTTGATATAATTTGGACATGAGTGTGGTTAACAGTATATATTTGGTATGTTAAAAACCATTATCTGTGATGATATGATGATAAAACTGTAACCTTATGATGTGGTGATGAGTCTGGGATGAAGAACCCTGTGAAAATGACTCTGTGATGTTAAGGGGTGATGAAAATAAAATAATAAAGAGATAAAATGAATCAATTATGCATTTTCATGCGCATATACCCAGTGGGATATGAGATGATGAGATGTTAAATCTCATGAAGAGGAGTGTCAGATAACTAAACTGAGTCCATATAACTAGGGGGTAGAAACAGTGAGGACCACACCACCATGATGATCACATGGATGGGAGTGATAATCCTACGCGCCACTGAGCTACCCTGACCGGATGGATAAGTTCGTTCCACTAAGGTGAGGGTGGGGTTATCTGACAGTGGCCACAATTATTTAGATGTTGCTGAGATCTCAGTCATGCATCATATAATAAAGATGAGCATGCATTTTCTATGTGTTGTGAATAGAAAAGAAATGATTTAACTTATGTGAAAAAAAAAATATAATAACCGTTATAATAAGTCTTCTGTATTTTATTTAGTTAGTACGTAAATTTAATATTGCTGTATATATTTTGCGTATATTTAAACTTTGTTTATCATGACTTACCCTATTTTGTGTCTTGTGGTTGACACCTGTGATGACCCCAATTATTTGGGCGAGCAGAGGGACAGTGATATGGATGTTATACAAGAAGATTTGGTGAAGACTGTTGTGATGATTCTCTGTTTTCATGTTCTCTGCTGTGTTCTGTATTATGGACTGTTTGGACTGTTTAAGCATTAAACTATAAATTGGTAATAATGGTTTGTATGGCAAATGTGCGTGAATTACTTAAACCACGTTATTTAGATAACGCGTTAACTTTTATGTTTCGAAAAAAAAAAACCCTCGTAATTTTATAAAATAAATACGAAATAAAGCGAGGTAGAAGCGGTTGTTTCAGATGAATTTCACTATTACGTCCATATTGGACAATATGAGCGAATTGGTGAGATCCTCGAGTCATGTCGTCACAATCCGGTCCGAAAGGCCATTCCTGCGACGACTAGGGTTTCTCGGTCATCATTGCCGGATGCCGAGGCCATAATGCTTACTCCCTCTTGCATCAATCTGGCGCCGGCCATTCCTTCAACTCTTCATTTTTCAGCTACTCCTCCAGGTATTCTCTACTAATTTATTCTTTTTATTTTGTCGTAGGTTGTCATGGATACCCCGTCAGTGGAAATGGTTGACGAATCTCACTCGGCTGGATCCCAACCTGACAACCCTTCTTCCCTTCTAATCACCAAGTTTCCTTGGGTTACATATGAAGTACTTCGTACTTCTTCCATGTTGACCCCGAGGAACATAGCAGTTCTCCCCATAGGTAACCAAGACAGGTTTTCTATCCGACCTCCTGACCCGGACGAGCCCATTTGCTCATTTGTCGGGAAAGGTGAGCCTAATTATTTTTTCTTCTGTAAAGATGTGGTTACACGTCTAGGAATCCGATTTCCTCTATCGGATTTTGAGATGGAGCTTTTAAATTATCTTCATTTGGCCCCTTCCTAATTACACCCCAATAGCTGGGCCTTTGTGAAATCCTTTGAGGATTTGTGTGAAGAATTATATATTCCTTGCACCGTTCCTCTTTTCTTCTACTTCTTCAATGTTCAAACCGACCGTACTGGCCGAGAACCTCCAACTCGGAAGGGGTGGACTTCTCTTCGAATCCACCCTGGCCGTCATCTGTTTTCTATCTTTACTGATTCCTTCAAAAATTTTAAAAACAATTTCTTCAAGGTCGCAACCGAAACCGGCAAACAACCTTGTTTCCTCCGGGGTCCAGAATCGCCTGGTGTTGAGTGGAAATTTCTGCTCTACTGGACCCAGGAACAACATACCAATCCTCTTGCATCTTATCGGGTTGACGATTCTAACCTTTCCGACATAGAGGCGTTGGCACTCATTCAAATTAATATGTACTGGTAAGCTCAAGGTTTTATTAACTTTACAAAAACTTCATACTTTACCTCTTTTCCGGCTATTAATTTTGTTATTTGCCTTGCAGCTGCCGAGACGGAAGATCCCACTGCCAACCTCGCACCTCGTCCTTCAAGGAAAGCGATTGGCAGCCGTCACCGATACATCGAAAGAATGCCGACGGAAAGTATCAAGAAACGTCAGGGTGATGCGGCGGCCATCAGTGGTCCTCAAAAGACGATGGAAATGGGCTAGACTACTTCTACGGCCGGGCACGAGAATACATCTTCGGCTGGGCACGGGAATCAAGAAATCCATGTTGATCCTGTCCCGATTCTTATAGAAGACATAACCGAACCCACCACCAACATTACTGCTATTGCCATCGCTAATGAGGCTCATTCCGCCCCAGCTGATTCCTCATTAATGCTGGGATGCCTTTGGGAAAAGGGAGTTGAAGACCTTTTTCCATTTACTAAGGCTCCTAAGCGTTTCTCGGACTCGACCCCTTTTTCTGATGATGACCTCCGAGAGCTCGACCAACTCCATCTTCACGCTTTTAAGTGTGCTACTCTGGTATCGAGCTTAGTATCATTGAAGTCTCGGTATATCAAGATTAAAAAATGATAGCATGAGGTTTGCAGAAGAAAACAAGAAGCTAATGGAGGAGCTCGCCACCTCTCGTGGGGATTTGGCAATTGCAAGGGAAGATCTTTCTTCCATCCATGTCGAACTCCAAGCGATGAAGAGGGATGCCGACTTCTTCAAAGTTTCTTCTGATGTTGCCTTGGCCAAAGCTAGTAAAGCTCGAGATGAAGCTTCTTCCTTGGCTCAAGATCTTGATGACTTGAGGGTTCTCTAAGAGAAATCCCAACAAGAGGCAATGATTGCCAAGAAGGATGCGGCCGAGCTCCAAGAGATGTTGGGATCGGTTGCTGAGGATGCTTTTTCAAATGCGATAGAACAAGTTCAGCATTTGAACCAGGGAGCAACTCTGAACCTGGAAGGAACTCATTGTCAGCTTATATTGAAAATGGTGAACTGATCCCGTACATCCCCCCAGAGGTTACTTCCCCGGCTGAAGATCCAGAAGTGGTTATTGGCGAGTAGATATGATCGTGAAGGGACGGAATGCCGGTTTGTTTTGTAATATCTAATAGCTTGAAACAATGTTATTTCTGTCTCCGACTCTTTAATATTTCGAAGAATTTCTATCATTAATGCATCTTGCTTTCCTGATATCTGTTTTACTTCATTTTCTGACTTGAATATATTGATATGCTCGAATATTAATTTGGCTCTAACGGCCAAGTATTATTTTACCCGAATCACTGGTCGGGACTTGAATATCGCATTTTGGAACCGAGTTCCAGTCCTAGCAACTATTAATGCATTTCATAACATTAATCAATGGATGTAATTCTTTCGGTCTAGCCGATCATTCATCCATGATTAACTAATTACGTCGGCTTGATCAGGGCCGAGCTAATACATAATAGCGACTAGGCCCACATAACTTGTGCACAATGTCTATATAACTTCTTTATAACAAGGATTTTTATTAATATTCTTCGAAGATTACATAAATTTCATGATCTCAATGAAAGATTTGCACAGGCATTACATTCCCGGCTTACATAATCAATTAATGAGAAACACATGAAAGCATAATTCATGATCTCCATGAAAGATTTGCCCGGATCTCGGTTCACCAAATCAACGCACTAAACCATGATTCCCATGAATGATTCAAAATCAATTAAGGGAAAACACATGGTGGAAAACTTCAATCCATGATCCCGATGAAAGATTCAACATCAATTAAAGGGAAACACATGGAGGAAAACATCAATCCATGATCCCGATGAAAGATTCAACATCAATTAAAGGGAAACACATGGATTTTATCACGGCTCCGAACTTTTAGCTGTAATACATCTTTAACTTGTCGGCATTCCATGTGCGCTTGACATGTTTACCTTCAAGAGTTTCTAGCGTGTATGCTCCTTGCTCCATATTTTGAGTGACTCGGTACGGTCCTTCCCAATTGGCTGCTAATTTCCCATCTCGGGCATTCTTATTGCCAATATCTGCTCGCCGCAGCACGAGATCACCCTTTTTGAAGGACCTCGGCTTAACCTTTTTGTTAAACTTCCGGGTCGATATCTGCTTCATATACAAGTCTCGGCGATGCGCCGTGTTGCGGACTTCCTCTATCAAATCCAACTCGGCGGCCAATGCTGTATTATTATCTTCCCCCGCCTGAGACATACATTGCCTTCTCCATGATGATTGGCTGATATCAACTGGTATCATGGCTTCGCAACCGTACGTCATTCTAAACGGAGTCTCTTGAGTGGCTGTTTGGGCTGTGGTTCTATACGCCCATAAAACATAATAAAGTTGTTCAACCCAGTTTGGGCTGGCTTCTTGCATTTGTTTCTTCAATCCATCCAGGATAACCTTGTTTGCTGCTTCTGCCTGGCCGTTAGACTGTGGATACTCTACCGATGAGAACTGATGTTTGATATGGAATCCGACCATCATTTCCTGGAAATTCTTGTCAGTGAATTGCATCCCGTTATCGGTGATGATTTCTGCTGGAATTCCAAATCTTGCTATTATGTTGCGCTCAAAGAATTTTTGAACTCGGGCCGAGGTGATAGTGGCTAAGGGCTCGGTCTCAATCCATTTGGTAAAGTAGTCAACAACTACTATTAACCATTTCATTTGACCTTCCGTCGCCTTAAATGGTCCTAAAAGATCCATTCCCCATTTATAGAAAGGCCATGGTGCTGTGATTGAAATTAACTCAGATGGAGGAGTCCACAATATCTTTGCATGCTTTTGACAACTGTCACATTTCTTTACGTGCTCTGCTACGTCCGCCTTCATCATCGGCCAAAAGTATTCGGCGCGAAGAGCTTTTAATGCTAGAGCCCTCGCACCCATATGTTGGCTGTTAATACCCTCGTGTATTTCTGTGAGTACGTACTCGGCTTGGTCCGAGCTTAGGCAAAGTAGCATTGGGATGTGGAGGCCTCGGCGGTATAATTCGCCATCGACTATTGTGTACATAGAAGCATCCCGAATTAACTTTTTCGCTTCTATTCCTTCATCTGGTATTAGCCCTTGTTCTAAATAATTGATGATGGGCCTCCTCCAATCCTCATCTACTAAGATTACCATGATGCATGTAGGTTGAGCGAGTTCCTGTTGAATGATTGTTCTGTGATTACCCGTTCCTTTGGTACTTGCCAGTTTTGACAGTATGTCGGCTCGGGCATTTTCTTCCCGCGGGATATGGGTGACGACGACTTCATCAAACTCTGCTATTATCTCCTTTACTTTAGCAAGATATTTAGCTAATAAAGGTCCCTTGGTTTGGTACCTCCCTTCAACCTGTGCTGAAACAAGTTGTGAATCAGTGAAGACATTGACTCTCAAAGCTCCCTGTTCTCTAACCTATTTTAACCCGACAATCAATGCTTTATATTCCGCTTGATTATTAGATGTCGAAAAATTAAGTTGCAGTGATTGTTCGAGTGATACGCCCTCAGGATTCTCCACAATAATCCCGGCTCCACTCCCTTTGGAGTTGGATGAGCCATCAACATATAATTTCCACACTAAATTTTCTTGTTGGGCAGGAGATGTCAGGGTTAATTCGACAATGAAGTCAGCTAAAGCTTGAGACTTGATGGCATGTCGGGCTTCATATTTGATATCAAACTCTGATAATTGTATGGCCCAATTCATCATTCTTCCAGCCAAATTCGGCTTGTGTAATACTTGTCGGATGGGTTGATTTGTCCTGACAATGATGGTATGGCTTTGGAAGTATGGACAGAGCCTTTTTGTCATGGTGAGTAGAGTGAAAGCTACTTTCTCGAGCTTCTGGTATCGTAACTCCGAGTTCTTGAGGGCTCGGCTCACAAAATAGATCGGCGACTGAGACTTGCCTTCCTCTCTGACTAATACGGCGCTTATGGCTTCCTCTCCGACCGCGAGGTACAAGATAAGTGTTTCTCCGGGATCTGGTTTCGAAAGTACTGGGGGCGAGGTCAGACACCTTTTGATCTCCTGAAACGCCTCTTCACACGCCGGGTTCCATCCTACATTATCTTCCTTTTTCAATAATTTGAAGAAGGGAAGGGCCTTCTCCGCGGATTTCGGGAGAAACCGCGTTAAGGCAGCCATTCTTCCCGTTAGCTGTTGAACTTCTTGCTTGTTAGCGGGAAATTGCATGTCGAGGACCGCCTTGCATTTGTCTGGGTTTGCTTCTATTCCCCAGTGAGTCAGCATGAATCCTAAAAACTTCCCGGCCTTAACTCCGAAGGCACATTTCAACGGATTTAGGCGTATGCTATGCTGCCTTAGTTTGTGGAAAGTTTCTTCTAGATCCCGGATATGACTTCCATTTGCTACTGTCTTCGTGATCATGTCATCGATGTAGACCTCGATATTGTGCCCGATCGGATCAGCAAAACTTTGTTCATCATCCGTTGATAAGTCGCTCCTGCATTTTTTAATCCAAAGGGCATGACGTCATAGCAATAATTCGCTTTGACACCTCGGAATGTCGTTTTCTCCCTATCATCTGGGTACATGGGTATCTGATTATATCCAGAGTAAGCGTCCATGAATGATAACAATTGGAAACCGACGGAGTTATCTACGAGTTTATCGATGTTCGGCATCGGGTATGAGTCCTTGGGACAAACTTTGTTCAAATCTGTGTAGTCAACACAAACTCGCCATTTCCCATTGGACTTTTTCACCATCACTACATTGGAAAGCCACATGGTATACTGTATTTCTCTGATGAATCCAGCTTCTAACAACTCCTTAATATGCTTCTCCAAAGCTTGTCTTCTGTCTGGACCGAGCTTTCTGTTCTTCTGTGCTACTGGCTTAGATCCGGGGTACATAGCCAATTTATGGCAACAGAAGGTCGGCTGGATTCCGAGAATCTCATAAGCTTTCCATGCAAACACATCCTGGTTCTTCCGTAAGCATTGAATTAACTTATCTTTGGTTTCTGGATCATTTTGTTTGCCTATTTTTGTAATCTGCTCCGGGAAACTTTCGATCTGAATGTCTTCCAGCTCGTCTACTGGTTCCGGTCTCCATTTTTCGATATCCCGCATATCTAGCTCCACCAGGTTGACCGGCTTTCGGGATGAACGTGTCTCAATTTGTTGTTCTGTCGGGTCTCCTTGCCTCATCCGAGGTGGGGAGGATGGACCGCCTTCAGTTTCCCTGATTGTATTATAATAGCACTGCCTGGATTCCTTTTGATCACCACATATTGTGATGACTCGGCCGAGGTGTCCAACCATCTTCATCTCCTGATGTTTAGTGGACATCAATATGTCCCATTTATGAAGTGTTGGTCTACCCAGGATGATATTATACTGTGAGGTGAACTCGGCAAACGTAAATGTGACCCTTTCTGACTTGAAACCCTCCTTTGTTCCCAATGTGAGTTGAAGATCAATGGAGTCTTTAAGACCAGTGCCTCCGCCATTAAAACTTATTAACATGGTTTTGCATGGTTTCAAGTCGTCTTTTCTCAGGTTCATCTTTTTGAATGCACTCAGGTTGATGATATCGGTCAAGCTACCATTATCAACAAATATTCTTTTAACTCAAAAATTTGCTACGGTCCCTGTTATGACGAGACCGTCCTCGTGGCCGAGTACCACCCCTCTCATGTCTTCTTCGGTAAAATAAATTAGCGGGGGCGTGGCTTTCTTACTGCTTTCCTTGAATCTCGGCTGAGCTCTCACCGACATGACTTCTTTGAGATATTTCCTTCACTGATTAGCAGTATCGCCTCCACCTCCCATACCCCCCCGAAATGACATTACATTCCAATTCGGGCTTTGGGAAATCATCATCCTTTTTGCTCCTCTTCTCATCTCGATTTTTATTATCCTATTGGATTCTCTTTTTGCCTTGTTGTCCTTGGGTCCGAATAACATATTGTCGCAGTTTACCTTCACGAACAAATTTCTCTATTGCATCGCAGAGCTCCCAACATTGATCAGTTGTATGACCCGGCCCGTTGTGAAAATTGCAGTATCTGGAATAGTCTAATCCTTCCTTTTTCAATATTGGACGAGGACGATCTACTTTCCTCATATCCGTAAAAGCAACTTCTTTCCATATCTGGGCTCGAGAAGTAGTCAATTGAGCATACTTGTCAAATTTCCATTCATACTTTCTTGACCTGAAGCCAGGGTCAGAAGCATTTCGTGGAGGTCGGCCAGTGTGGAAGTTCACAGGATGTCAGCTGGTATGTGCATTCTCCTGACGTCGGTTCCTTGGTGACGAGGCCTTTCTATTCTCTTTTGGAGCCGAGTTGGCGATTTCCATTTGCTCCAATTCTAAATACTTCTTGGATCGCATTCTGAACTCCATTAAAGATTTCACAGGGTCTTTATAAATTGATTTGGCAAGGCGAGATGATCCGTTGAGCCCGACTGAGATGAGATGTACGTGCACTCTCTCTTCCAAACCTTGCACTTGTAAGGCAGCTTCCTTGAATCGGTCCAGATAACTTTGCAAAGTTTCTCCGGGCTGCTGGTGTATTTTGCCCAGAGAGAACTCGGATTTGGGCTGCTTCTTGCTCGTCGCAAAATTCAACAAGAACTTCTATCCAAAATCTTCAAAATTTTGGATAGAACGTGGCGGCAAAGTGTGAAACCAAGTTTGGGCGGCTCCAGTTAACATGGTCACGAAAATTCGTGAGATTATCGGCTCGTCAATGCCACGAACGCACATTTGCATGTCGAACTTGTCAATGTGCACCTGAGGATCCTGGCTCCCATCATATTTGGATAGGAATGATCCGTCAAAATCCTCCAAGAATTGAGCATCTACGATTTCATCGATGAACGGGCTATTATTTTGCTGACCTCAGCGATACTTCCTCAGGTAAGTGTTATCTTCTCGTCTAGGCCGGCGTACGAGTTCTATTGTAGGGCTTTCAACTGCGATATGTTCTGGAATAGCGGTTGAGGAAGTGCGGGGTCTGCTATTACATGGCTGGGAACGAGATAGTCCCTCTTGGGAACGAGATAGTCCCCCTGGCTCGGATTGATTGACCGGCTCCCCATTCGCAGCCTCAGCAGTGGGAGCCGAGGTCGTCGGATCGCGTCTTCTTGCTATTATACGAGGTTGTCTGGCATGTTCCCTCACTGGGTTCTCTATATCTCGAATCCGATGTTCGATGTGCTGAAGGCGGTGATTTTCATCTTGTCGGCGTTTGGCACTGCGTTCTTCCAATTGTGTTATCAGGTTCTGAACATCATCCTAGCGTTGAAGCTCATAACGCTTCTCCAAATTCTCCATTCGAGATAAAAGTGAATTCAAAGTATTATGAATGAGACGCTGCGTGGTCTCTGGTTCCTCCGCGACAACTGATGGTGGATTGGCAGGCAATCGCAATGCTGGTATAGCTGGGGATGAGGCGGTATTAGAAACCGCATCTTCTGCTACCACGTTCTCCTGATTCGTGTATCTGGGTGGTTCGTCACGTCCTTCAATGTGGTGGCTTCTTGTGTTAACCATTGTGATTTTATGGGAATCGAAATTTATCGTCCCCACAGACGGCGCCACTGTTCTGCTCAAAGAGAACAGAAATGTCCAACAAGAATGTTGGGTAATTGATGTAGGATCAGACTCTCCTTCTCTGAAGATGCCTATGGAGATGAAGTACCTCCAGGAAGAATATCACAGCAAGGGAAAAACACAACACGAGTGGCGTGCAGTGTATGCTGTGTTAATGGAAAAGAGAGAGTCAGAATTGTGTATACCTTTCTCCATGGAAGATATTCTATTTATAAGATACTGACCTGGACATTGGTGGAGTGGTGGTTGAAGCCCACTTATCTTTGATTAAGATATTCGAATTATCTAAATGAAGCAGCAGTTGTGATATTCATTATATCTTCTGTTCTTTGATATTTGTTATATCTTTTATCTTTTGATAGTTCAGAAATTTGAATATTTGAACTTTATAAATGGACCTATCTTTTATCCGTAACAGGGTCAAATTTGTGTTTTTCATCAGATCTGGAATTTTCTAGATCTTACATTTTTCAAAATTGAAGTTTTTATGCAATATGGGTTTTAGATCTTGGGTTTTCAGAACCGTGTTTGATTTGTGTCACGGTCCGTGAGAGTGAGATCGGTGTTCAATGTAAAAGTGGAATTTGTGTAAAACACACTCAAAGTCGTATATGAAATTGAGAATTTTTGTTGCATAATATTCAACGTATGTTTAGGCCCCTTGGTGGGGTTGTGGTTTTGAAGTATTTTTTCACATGTTACAGAGAAGATTAAAATGTAAATCTGCATTAACGACATTAAATCTCTTACAACTGAAGCTTCATTTTAAACTATTTAATTGTTAAAGAACAAATCCTTTTTTTCTTTTTCTTTTACACTGGTACGTTGTTTTCGGTAATAAAAAAAGGAAGCATAATCAATTATGTGAAATTTTGCAAGACAAAGGCATATTCAATTATCCCAGAGAGCTTTCAATACATATTTAATCATGCACAAAGGATATTTAATTATGGTTTCAATGCATATTCGATTATTGAAGGAAGCATAGTCAATTATGTTTTGCATGTGTATAAATTTCATTTTCGATTTTAAAAATGGTCTCCTCTCTCCCATGCGACCCACAAGGTTATGGACAATTTCAAAAACACAAGATTCGTCTATATTTTCACCACTTTTTACATCAGTTTTGGAGAGAGAATAAAATGTGAGGAATTTATCATTTGTTGACAACTTTCCTTGATTCTTTCTCCACAATGCCCTTCCTTTTCACAGGTACAATCTCTTTCATCACATTTATTTCTTCAAAATGAACTTATAAATTTAAATTATGAACGTGAGAAAACACCTATTATACTATTTCTTTTTCTTTTTGTCTCTTATGATACGTAGTTGTATAACTATTCAACATTTATTTTGTATATTTTGAGAATCCTTTAAATTATTAATTGTTTAAAAATTTCTTTGAATATATGATTACTTTAATTATATCGAATATTAATTTTAACTGTATTTAATTCATTTTTATTAAAATTTCCTTTTCTAAGCTTATTCAAATTTTCTTTTTCTTCCCAAATTTTAGCTACTTGTATTTTCAAAATTAATATTTTTATTTTTAAAAAATTTAATCTTTTTCTACTAAAACTTCTTGGAATGTTGAATGTAAGGACAATTATTTCTTGCATTTTACTTTTCTGTGACACATGACTTTATCATTATATATTTTGCTCCTCTATTATTTGTTTGATGGCGAAGAAATAAAAAGAGGGAGGAGAGATAAAAATTACTTAGGTGGTATAAAGGGATAGAGTTAGAGAAAAAATTATTTAAAAATGATGGAATTTATTGTATTGTTTTCATATATTTTTACTCATCTTTTTTATCTCTCTTTTCATATTTTTCTTTAACCAAATATCTTTATACTTACTTTGTTTTTCACATATTTACTCTTATCCTTTTTTATTTCTATCTATTTTATTTTTTTCTTTTCTTTACCAACTAGAGGGGAGATAATAGCTTACTCTCTTAAGTACAAGATACGGTCATTATTGACTAACTATGGAGCTAAATAGTTTGTTTATATCATTAATCAATAATTCTTTAACCGTTTTTATAATTAATTTAATAGTTTTAAAGTAATATAACTAATCACTCATTTGATAGTACCGCGTAAGGAGCAAGTTAGAATTCACTTTTGACATGCAACCCTTCACTCACGGCAGAAAATGTGCTGCTGCTGCTGATAATTAGTGTATGGCGATACATGGTCCCTCATTTTTGTTTGGATGTGGCAAAAAAGTCACATCTCGAAAAGTCCTTCATCAATTATGAAAAATATGTCGTCTCCTTGCTTCTCATATCTCTTGGTCATTGATTGCTTATCAACACAAGCTATGATAGGGGTGTTAAAATGGACCAGTTTGATAGGCTGGCTTGATTAGTAATTTAGTATTAGAAATGAACGTATATACATTAGAGGCAAATTCTACCCCTATTTTTTTTTTCAATTTTACTCTTAAGTTTTGCGCTTATATCAATATGTTGCTCTAGTTCTCGGTTAATTAATTAACAGAGAAACAATAAAATTTATAATTTTTTTTTTAAGTTTGAGATAAAATAAGTCAAATTAATTTATTAGAGTAAGATTAGTCAAAAAGTAAAAATTCTAGAGTAAAAAATATAATTAATCCTATTATGTATCCTCTCAAGATCATGAATTTATCAAAGAAACTAAGAAAGTTAATCATATTAGTCATGTTTAAATACAAAATTAGAAGAACTTTAAAGAGTTTCTCTATAAAAAAAACTTTAAAAATACTTGATCATTATATGATACATAATCAAGTATAATTAATTTTTTTCCGTGAATTGAAAAACTTAAAACAATGCCATGCAGAAATTGGAAAAGACAACAAACACTTGATAATCCTAGATTACCAAATAATTGTTTTTCCTAAATTACATTATTATCAAACGTTTAACTCTTCACTTCCTTATAAATTGGTAATATCTAAATAAGGGAAAGGATTTATCCATTGTTTTCGTTCATCATCCACTTTTCCTTCCCCTTTCATTCCTTATCTCCCAAATACATCCTAAAGAGGAGGACCATGGAAATTACCTATTCACCGAAGTGAAAGTTTCTAAGCCACTGAAAATATAAAACAAAAGTTGTTTTTAAGAATATTGTATTTACAAAGATATTCGCATACGTCTATGATCTAGTATCTATGAGATCAAGTTCAAAGACAATCTACAGAAACTTTCTTCGTGTCATTTAAATTACAAGCCTTTTTTGACAGCTAATTACACTTGTCCTAAAGAAGAAAGGAAACTTCTTAACTTCTGTCATTATTGTTCTGGCCAAAGAGATATAAAACAGTAGATTCCCCGGTCTCAGCACAAGATTAAGGTTGTTTTTGGTTTGCCATTGAATCACGTTCAACATGCTTTGGAACGTGTGATTCTAGTAAACAAACACACTCTAAGTACTTGAACTAGAGGTCCGGAATGGCCACAAATAAGATAGCAGATTTCTCCTTCCATTGTTCATCTGTCTATTCTCTCTTCCCCTAGAGATATCATTGTCACTACCACTGCCATTACCATTCCTACCTCCCCAAATTCGTCTACCACGAGAACTAGAATGTTCTTTCTGTGGCAGCTCAACACGGCACACAGGACACGAGTTATGCAGAACTAACCATGGAACAATACAATCTGAGTGGTAAACGTGGTTACATTGCATCTTCCTGGCCTCGGAACCCAGTTCAAATCGTTCCTTACAAACTGGACAGTGTGAATCAGACTGGAGGTGTTCGTGTGTGATCTTAATAGTTGGCATTGCATCAATCGAAGAGTGTGATGCAGGCGGTGGACCAAGCCGGTCATTCGAAATGTGTTGTTCATTTAGTCCTTCTAGTCTAGGACCAAGAAAGTAGTCACCAGAATCAACACGCCTAGGACCACCTCTTGAGCTACCATTAGAATTGGTGAATCCTGGTGCTTGACCATGAAATATCAAATAAGGACCAGAACTAAAGACACCCCAAGTCTCATCAGGAATAAGGATAGAACCAGAACCAGAACCAGACCTCCTTCTAACATCAAAGTTTGAGTATCTTCCAGCCATTCTCTGCCTCATAAAGTTATCAACAGCGTCTCTAACCCGAATTCTTGGTTCAGAACCTCTTTGCTCCATAACAGTTCTTACAGCATCCATAATGTCAGGCATTTGATGAACATCTTCCATCCACGATGAGAAGCCGTGTTGGCGCGCAACTCCTCGCAGCTCATTGAGTTCTTGCACAAATCCTCCGTCACAGTAGGGGCAAATGGCTTCCCTCCCTTCAAGCCAGATTGGCTGCCTGCATGTGTAACACCAGTATGTTGTCCCACTTGACATCCTTTCTCTTTCACTCGAAACTTCAATTGGAAAGATACACCACAGGTTCACTTTGCTTCTGCACCAAGAATAGTATAGAGCTTCATAAGTAACACTCACAATTCACAAATGAAGTAAGAAAATGGGTCATAAAATTGACAACAAAAGTAAAACAAGTTCTAAAGATTTGATAAACAGTAGGCTATGCTGGTGAAGTCTTTTGGCAGCACACACCATATGCTCAACATTGATAACAAGTATATCCTAAAAGGGAGCAAATTCAGGAAATACAACAAATTTTACATAGGTGTTCGTGTAAACATATAGTCAACTATGATAACTTCCTGTGAGCATATAGTCAACTATCTCTCGTAATCAAATCACTGAGGAATTACAACAAATTGTACAAAAATTACATAAAATTCTAAACAAATTCAGTATCACTGAATTAACCGGCTTAAATAGATGCAAGAAATCCATCTAAAATTGCCCAAAAAGAAAAATCCAATGAATTTTGGATTACTTTTTTTTTTATATCATTATCAGACAAGAGGAATACTTCCTTCCATAATCCAAACCAAAAGCAGTTCAATTCCAGAAATTTCAGAGAGAAACAAAGCTCCATAACTTCACAGATCCAAATTGAAATATGTCAATTTTTACCCTCAACTAAAAAAGAAAAGTTCAATTACCACAGATGAACTAAGGAGAAACAAAATTCATAAAAGAACCAGGTAGCTGCAACCACAGAAACAGAACCTGTCCTCAACCACAACCACAAAGCCAGAAACAGAAGAGAATGAAAGCAGCACAAAAAATCGAAACTGAGGACTAAATTCCCACAAAAACCACACCATGTTTGTCATCAAAGCACACAACTTTCAAATGGAGTCTCAGTTAAACAAACACCCATTATTCCAAAGATCAGAGAGTTCACACCCACATAGAATTCACAGAATAAAAAATCATAAAAAAGCAACCAAAAAATTAAGAGAAGGAAGAATTCAAGGAGTGGGAGAAATATTCAGAATTGATCAGAGTGAACTTACCAAAGAAAAAGAAGAGAAAACAAAAGAAGAAACTACAATGAAAGAATGAAAATTCAGAGAATAGTTACAAAAAGATTCTGAGCCTGCTGGAGAGAGAAAGTAGAAGAGAACTTTGTTTCTCTCTACAAATACACAATTGATTTGATGGAGTGTTCACACTCAGTTTCAGGGAACTTTCTTGGTAATTTTCATCTGTTAAGAATTTTGACTATTCTATATTAAAAATATCATAAAAGAAAGTTGCAGGAAAATGAGATGACGTGCGTATAAATATTAAACTAACTGTAACTTACGATAGAATGTTAATTATATACGTCACGTGCCGTTAATTTGATACACGCGGATTCGGGCCGGTGCATAGTACTAAGAAGAAAAAATATCATGATTGTTTAATTAATGTTTATTATATGTCGCGTGTTACTAAGTTGATACACACGGATTCGTGCCGGTGCATAGTATTGACTGTTGAGAAGAAAAAAGATATGATTTTCTTATTATATTATTCACACGGAATATCTATCCTACTTCGGCTATGTTTGATTATCGGTTGATGTATTTTTGGACGCTAAACGTATTTTTGGAGTAAAATTATCTTGGTAACATATTTGGTTACTAATGAAAATTTTGTTTTGAAACCCAATTTTATAAAAGAAAGATTTGAATTACTTTTATAAATCCAATTTGTAAACTTAAGTTTAATTCAGCTTAAATTTGTAAATTTTAATCATAACATGCACTTTATCAAAGATTAATTAACTTCCTGTCTATGTTAAAAAAGATTAAGTCTAAAATCACTTGAATAAAAAACTTATTGGTAGAAGATTATTAATTTATTAATATATATATATATATATATATATATATATATATATATATCAAATCATTATATATAATTTTAACAATTATTATATCATTTTTATAATTTGATATAAGATATAATTTTTATTGATCCAACTATTGAATTGTATTTATATATTATTGAGATCGTCTATATCAAATTTTGTTGAAATTGAACAACAATAAAAAATTAATTAAATGATTCGTATTTTAGTATATTTTGAAATATTTATATTACATCGCTTTTAATTTATATGAATGAACTAGAAAATTATTTTAGATTAATATAAAATTTTATATATGTAATTTATGTAAAAGAAAATTTCAATACAACCATGAATTTTAAAAAAAATATTATTTAATTAAAAATTATAAAATAGTGTAATAATTGTAAAAGTTTCTTATGTGGGAATAATAATAATTAATCTCAATTATTAGATTAAAATGAAATGTCAATATTAAAGTATTTTAAATTTATTTTGACTATATTCATTTAATTATAAAATTTCAATAAAATTTATCACAAAAAAATCAAATATCTTAAAATTTTAATTTATAACATCTTAAAATATTTTAAAATATCATCAACGTTACTAGTTATCACTCACGGCAAAAAAATTAATTAATTGCAATTTTAAAACAAAATTACGTATATACTACACTTTTGAAAGTATATATAGAAGTATGGCTGTTAGTTGCGTTCATTGTAGGCGTGAGTAAGGTCGAGTGGTGCCTATTGCAGGCGTGAGTAAGGTCAAGTCGCGCCCAGTGCAGGCGCGTCTAGTGCTAATTGGCGCCCCAGGGAGGCGCGTTCCTGCATGCCCTATATAGCCCTCCTTTTTGCTGTTGAAAATCACTTTTGAGTTTGTTTCTCTCTCTAGAAGTGTTTTCTCTACCTTCTCTCTAGGTTTTTGGGTGCATTTGAAGATTTGCGCAAGGAAACTCTGTCCCAAGTAAGTGTTCGAATATTTATTTTATATATTACGTTAAATAAATGCCATTATTTTGTGTTAGAAAAAAATTTGTTACTTATTTGTAGAAAAATTTTAGTGACTTATATTATAAATAGTTAATCATGTAATGTAGAATATATTTATTATGTTAGAATATTATTTGTTAGTGACATGTAGGGAATTGTTAGTGACTAATATTATAAATAGTTAGTGACCTAAGGTAGAATATATTTATTAGCTTAGAATGTTATTGGTTAGTGACATAAGAAATTA